>APFE031085276.1:0-11936 GCA_000404065.3 Pinus taeda | reverse complement strand
GGAAACCTATGATAGCACGTAGCTAGGAAGGGAACACACAAGCAAAGATACATCACAACATGGAAGGCAAGTTAGGAAGCAATCCAAAGTGATGCTTAAACCAACAACATATTTCAAAATATTCATACATGCATACACATATAGTTATACATGCATGCGTAATAAAACCAATACATATATCATTTAGAGTAAATTAGATAGCATAGAATACAATACAACATATGCATGAAACATGTTGGCTCTTGTTATATTAAGAAGTGTAAGTTCCATTCAGACAATACATCCATGTCCAACCACTACTTCTGATAGCGGAAGGTTACAGCCACAACCGCATGCTCCTCGAAAGAGATGTACTAGCTCTGTGCAGTGGAGAAGCTAAGGCTCATTACAATACTGTCCAAGCTCTCTCTAAGATAGTCTTATCGAAAGCTTGGCTGACCAAAAGCCTTTACAATGAGTTATGAGGTTCTATTTATAGCAAAGGGTGGGATGACCGTTGACATTTTTGTTTGTGACAGTTCATCTACCCTCACATGACTCTTCAACTACTCTATGGATGTTACATCCAACTATCGACACTTAAACTTCCACTTGACAATACATTACATTACAATGTAAATGTGCCCACACGAGACAAAATGGCTTGAGAAAGCCATGCAAGACAACGTTGACACTCTGTCCATTGTGGTGAGACCAACTCTTTGGCATGCTTGTGATGGTGAAGGTGATGAGCTGATGCAAAGCTTGGTCATCTATGATTGTGTGCATGCACTCCATGGTGACATCTTGTTGAAGTGAACTCTTGCCTCTGTTGCATCCAAGTGCATTGGTGTGGCTCCTCCATCCAACTCATCTACTAAAATGTGCATGGTCTTCTTGGGTGCGGCTGAATCAGCAACACACTGATGCATAGTGTCCATGTTGATTTTCCAGTGTGTGTTGGTGGTCATGTGCATCACCTGTCAACTACGTGTTCATCTACATTTGGACTTGCTTCTTGTCTTTGCGTCAGTGAGTGTGTTAAATGGGTGGGATTGCATGTGTGCGCACGATGACATGCATGCTGTTGAATTCCCTTGCATGTGATCAACAACAATGCTCACCATGTCTGCTTAGTGCCAGCTTCTAGGATGGATCTTTAACTTGTACGGGTGCAGTTTCATCCGTGAGTGCATGTTGCGCCCCCTTTTGTACATGTTCTTCCTTGAGTTGTTGCTTGAGAACATGCAACTACTTCTCTGTTCCGTTCTCTGCCTTCATGTGATCTTCATGTCGCGTCATCACCTCATAGCCTGAGTCTCCAAATTTTCTTTCACCACAAGTGGATCTGCTTGAGCTTGCAACTTTGTTCTGCCTCTATGTTGTCAAAAACCTTCCACTTGCATTCGTTGTATCTGGTATGTTGCCCTCAGATGTTGTTCATGATTCTGCTCGTTGTGATGTTGCTACCATCATATATTGATGTTCTTGTCTACGAACAACTTGATGTCTTCATGGGTAGGCAAGTCCATAGATACTTGATCGACTGCATCCCCAAGTGTGCTCTGAACGGTGTCTTCAACTATGCACTCTTCGAAACCATTATACATGTACTTTTGAGAGGCAAATGAACACCTGCAATACCCGGAGACATGGGAACACTTATGGCAAGCAATCCATTAGTCGAAAACCAAAATGAACTTGAGAGCTGAATTGCAACATCCCTGTGTGACTGATCATGAATATTGTGCAATTTCCACTAGGAGGTCGGGAGACTAACTGCCAAGACTGCACAAGGCACAGTCTGGGTTATTGGGAGGCTGAATGACTACTGGAACTGCGCAATGCATAGTCCAGTCTGGCTATTGACTGTTAGAATTATGCAATGCGCAATCTTAGCTGGCAATGGTTGTAGGCTCAGTGACTGCATTGCACAATTTTCTAGACCAGTATCACTATCCCACAAAATTGTGCAATGTAAGACTGGAGGACAGTCACTAGGCAGAAATGTTCGATGATTTCTCCTAGTCGTAGAGAATGGTACTCCTAGTAGATCGAGTTGCCTTAAATGAAGCACAATTGACCTTGGTTTGATTTCTGCTACAAGAGGGAACAACAACCTTGAAATCTCACCCTATTGTTGGATAAGATCATCTTCATAATATTTGTTGAATCATCACTTTATCTGCACAAAAAAGGTAAAAATATTCCAAAGGTGGAATAACTTTTTGAGCACTCCTAATTCACTTGTAATAATCATGTAGCTATCGTAATGTTTTCCAAAACAAGGTAAAAACATGAAAAAATGACAATAATAAAAAATAGCATTAGGGATGAGCCTACAAGGTGTCCATAGTGTGGGTCCATAAATTAACTCAAAAATATCTTTTTGAAAATGATGGGTGCATTTTTTTCTTTCCCATATTAGAATTTGTATCTTGACATGTTTCATGGGAAAATCATTTTCTCATGATATCATCTATGTTATAACTATTTTATTACTACATGGTGCCTTTTTCGAGCCTTTTCTGAAGTCATAGCATCCTACTCTTTGAGAAATATCTTCCTCCTATGACAAGAGGAAATTCTACGAAACCTTCTAGCCCTCACCTTTATTGCATATTCAAATATTCTTTTGATACGACATGTTGCAGAGAAAAAAAACTCCTTGTGATGTCTCACAAATGATGAGCCCCAGTATTGCAGCAAGAATGTTGCAACTCCTAGGGTGACCAACTATACTTTATCAACCCGGGGTTCTTACAAACTTGGAGGTGACGGTGTTATATGCATAGCAGATGCAACATTCTACTCTTGTCACTTCTCAATTGGGGTGATAGACCACTATGGTTTTTCAAACCAGTCTTCTATTAACTAGAAGGAGGTTGACTACTAACAGAGAATGTGAAGTTATCTTTAATGTAGAAATTAAATGCTTGCATGTGTTAAGGGAATGAAAGTGTTAAATATAAAATGCTATGAAAATAACTGAAATCACCTAGCTAGGAATTCACACAAATTGCTTGCAAAAGGTACCTAATTTAACCTTCCATTCTACCATCTAGCTATCTAGACTAAGTAGGAATGGAAATGATCCTAATATTGTCAAGAATGATATATGTGTGCACTAGCTAAATATTGCATAAAAGAATATTTTGGTTTTCAATTTAGAAATGTAAATGTTAAACTAATCAAGCGGATCTTTTGTGGGGGAGAAAGGTATGGGAAAACTGGTCAAAAATGGTATTGAGGGGTATGGAGGTCAAGTGGAAGGCCTACCCTAGGCTATGATCATTATTTCTTCCCAAAACCATCTAAAACAGGTTGCTACAGGGTTTCCTATAGTTGCTACAGGATTTCCTGTAGTTATTGTAGGATGTCTTGATTTACTATAGGAAACTTAGCTGAAAGTTGTAGGAAGGTAGGGAAGGTGAAAGGAAGTGTTGGGAAGGTGGATGATGGTGGAATAAGGTCTGGGAAAGGTGAAAACTGCCCAAGGATCATCCCAACTCTTCAATATGGTTGGATTTTCTCAAGGTGGTTGTCCATGGTGGCCTACAAAATAGAAATATGAATTGATGGTTGGTAGGGTTTGGCGAGAGGTAGAGAGGACTTACATGCGGTTAGTGGTGTTGTAGCATTTTTTGGTTTTGATAAGATAGAATATTTGAAAAAATGTTAAGTTAGGACATGGACATAACAATAGTGAATAAAATGTTAGTTAAATAAAATATCTTGGTGATGATGTCCATATCAAAGAAAATGTTAGGTTAGATGTCCTAAAAAATGAAGACAAAAAGAAAATGTTAGGTTAGAAAGAAAAGAAAACAAATAAACTCTGAAAGTAAGCAAGTCTAAATGCCACTACTCTGTTTCTGCAAAATAATGGTTGTGTGCAACTTGTGTTAAATGCCACAACCCACGATAGTCAAATAGTTTAATCTTGACTGCTTCATGCTTTAAATTTGATGTTATAGTTAGAGAATAAACATCTGGCCAAATTGTTTAATCTTGGCAGATCAGTAGTTAGGTAGAGAATAATAAGGTGCTCATCAGTTTATTCTTAGCCCTTGGAAGTTATAAAGGTAGATTTAGATAGTTTTCTTTTGTAAAATAAAAAAAAGGAAAAGGGCTTTCTAGCTTAAACACACCCATTAAGTGAAGAAAAAATGATAGGATGAGCAAAAGGTAAGTAGAGAAAGGTTGCAAAAGTTTGATTATTCATTGGACTAAATTTACATTTATCATGTTTCACCATATGTTTCTATGTCCATGATGCAATTACATAAAGCAAATGAAGGTCTACTAAATCAATTAATTAACTTCCCATTCATTCCTATATTTACTAATTACCCCTTTCCCCACCTTCATACAGTTCATATTCATTCATTTTCCATAAAAACCCCTTTTCCTAAGGTCAAAACCCTTTTTGCCTAGGAAAAGTGAAGAACCCATGTAAAATCCCTTTTTACCCGAAAAACCCACAAAAATGTGTTTTACCCCAAGTATTATGCATGTATGAAAAGTAAATAAACCATGAAAAGGCATTATACTTAGTCTATTTTCCCTTTTCCGCCTAATTTCTCTTTTACACCTACATTTCCCCTTTTCACATGTATTTCCCCTTTTCCACTCATATTTTCATATTAACATTAACTATAGTATTAAACCCCTAAAATCCCTTTCCCATATATTATTAACTCCTTTAATAAAATAGCCTGAAAACCTTTGTTTTATAATAAAACTATGTATTTTCATATCGCATCGCAACATTGTCGCATCGTAAGCCTTTCATGTGAATACACTCTCCTCCGATTGCAATATGCGATCAACAATGGACCCGGACCTGATATCATATATATTATAATCTATATTCATATTGCATCCACCCCCATCGCAAGTGCCCACCGAAGTATATACCTTCCGCAATTGCGATCTCCGATTGCAATTGGGACCCGGACCCGATCACATATCATATATTGTTTATTCCCACGTTGTGTCCAGCGCCTATTGCGTTCCTTTGCAATGGGCCATCCTCCACTAAATTGTGATTGCGATATGCGATATAAACCTGAAAACAACATCATTATCCACCTGAATTCATAAAATTTCAAATCCACCATATGTGTTTTGGGAAGGTTTTCTTTGTTAATTTTTTTTACAATTTAAACAAAGAATTAACTTTAAACCTCCATTTCAACACTAATCTGGGTTTTAACACATAATAAATCCATTTCCACCATATTTAATCATTCGTACCCTCCATACCGCTCCTTCACTCCACCACCGTTCGATCTAATGCGTTCAAATCCAACAGCCCTCGGTGATTTTGGTATGTTCTTTGTACATGCATTACCCACCCGAAAAGTGGTATTACACCGTCCTCCTTTGCTATGTGTCGAGCTCAGATAATTTCAGGTGACCCTTCCCAAAACTGCCCGCGCTTCATAAGCGGTGAGATGAAAACCGCCTTCCGCAAAATGACAAAATAGTCACTATTCACTATCGTGCCATAATTTAAATGGAAAATTGTTTTTCCCGTTTAAATGCCAAAATGACCATTTTGCTCTATTTTAGCTTGTTTTCACTATAAACCTTCCATATGCCTTTGCGACCACTAAAACCATCGTTTTACCTTTCGATACACTCTGGACTCCTTCCAATGTCCTTTCAAGCTCAAAAAGCCATTCATGACCGTCTCTGTCACCTTGTTTTTATTAATAGTTTTTGTGTTTTGCAAGTAAAGACCCTTGTTCTAGGCTTACAAAGAAAAAGCTTGGGTATAGTTGGAAGACAAATATGAAGACCATATCAATTTACTTTACCCTGTGACATAAAATCTAAAGTGATTTACTGTTGAAAAACACAGTAAAAACCTTAAATGCACAGTAAAGGTAAAAATAAACAGTAAAGGTTACTCAGCAGGGTTAAAGGAGATTTACAGAGTTTAAAGGGTGTCAGATGAAAGATCAAACTGAAGGAATCAACCAGCGCAAAGGATATAAATGATTTATTAGCTTAAAGGGCAAAATATCAAACAACAAAGCCATCACAACCTGAATAAAAGGGACAGCAAGAAGCAGTTCAATATCTGCCCCTATCTTCTTGCCTGAAGATCTTTTCCCTTCCTAGAATAAAGCTTAATCAGTTTTAGGATATTTCTTAAGTTTATTATTGCATAAATAACTTTCTTAAGATGTTATAGGTTCGGAGATCAACATTCATAGTTCATTGCTTGTAAAGTCTTGACTGTTAATGCTACTTTGAACCTAGAAGCCACCTTTGAAGGAAGCTTTTGTAGATACTTGATGTGCTCAGTCTTTCTGGAGCCTTAATACAAAGCAGAGGATTCTGAATCTGGTTTTACACAGTTTTGTGTTATCCTGTAAGTTTTTCCAGTTATCAATCATTGTTTTTTTCTTCATATGCTTATGACTTATAGAGATATCTAGGTAGGAAGAATTGTGTCTCAATTTATTCCTATAAGCTCCTGAAGTGACCATCTATTAAGAGAATGTATTAATGAACTATATGTTTAGCTAATCCCCTCTAATCGGTAAATCATCAGCATCTTGTGTAAGCATTAAGTATACTGCCTTGAACCTTTGGAACATAGTTTAGAAGGTTTTCCCACTTATGATTGTTTTGTTTTACAGTCTAGAAACTGTGATAATCATATTTTTTGTTGTCTTCTAATCACCATTATTTTTTATCTATATCACTGTGTAATACTCTATAGTATCCCTTTGTTGAAGTATTAATATAACCCAAAGGATTAATTACTTCAATTCTACATCTGTCTTCATTCATTGTTCTTCCAAAAACTTAAACCAAAAACCCCAAAATAATTATTTTATATGCTCTGGCATTGGTAGCTGACCTACTACTATCTCAGAGGTACAACATCAAACTGGCATCATTGTCGGGGATTCGAATTTCATTAAAGTTCCCTTGGGACAATGATATTCATTCATTCTTTTCCTTTAAAGGTGATTAAAGGTTTAGAAAGGTTAAAATCAGTCACCTTGGCGACTCCACACTCCCAAGCTGGCACCTTTTAAACATACCAGATCTCGTTCAGAAGCTAACATAGTTAGTCCTCTGTCGGATCCTGAAAGGCTTTTGAGAAAAGCCAGTTCTAAAAGGCAACACCACTGATCATCTTCTTCTTCCTCTTCAGTCCTATAGTCTGAAGAAGTAGAATCATTTGACCCCTACAGTAATATCCCATTTGATCCTGATTACTCCCATTTATCACCTAGGGTAGCTGAACTTCTAAATAGAGGAGTTGATTTTAAGTCAGCCTACCTTATTCATTCATTAGAATCTCATCCAATACCCACATTACCACCAGTATCACCTAAAACTGAATCTGAGTTGGGTGTTGATCTACCATAATAGAAACCCACAAATTTCATATCCCCTACCACCTATCCATTTCCTTCCATTTTTGACCGACATGAAGCTTCTTCTTCTAAACAATCTGAGGAGACTTTCTCTATATATACCAATCCTCTCTTTGAAACAAAAGAACGTATTCCTTTACATGTCCCAAATCTATTTCTTAAGACTCCTTTGAATTCTTTCCGAAGATCTCCTCCTCCTTCACCTCCAACTAGTTTATCAACCCCTAAATCACCATCTTCTTCCTCTACTTCTTCTTCATCCTCTACACCCACACAAACACCTCATACTCCACCTGGACAACCTCATACACCTCAAGAATCTCATATACCTCAAGCACCTCATACATCACATGCTATCATGGATTTCTGACCTATTGTACAGGCTAGATATGATGCCTTAGTCTTACCTAATAACCTTGATGCATTCCTAGATGGATACTTAAAATACCTTCCCAAATATAATGGAGAAACTGGTCCCTCAGCTAAAGATCATCTTCAAGCTTTCCTATACTTTGCAGATGACATGAATATTGAACAAGAAAATGTTTATATGAGATTGTTTGTTCAGCCACTTGAAGGAAATGTGAAGATTTGGTTTAGGTAGTTACCAACAACTTTAATTAGAAATTGGAAAGATCTTATAACTATATTTAAAAATCAATTGGGTGTGAAAGGGATCCTCTTTACTTCCTCATAGAATTTTAAGAGCTTAAAAAGAACTTTGGTGAATCAGTATCAGATTTTATCAAAAGATTCAATAAAATCTACCACAAAATGCTTGTTGTTTGTAAGCCCCCTGTAGCGGCAACTAAGTCTAGATTTTCTAAAGCTTTTGATGATGAATTTATTGTTATGCTACAAGAGAGAACTCTTGAAGATATGCAAACAAACGTTATAGAACTAGAAGCAAATAGGGCAGCTTCAACTTCTTTAAAACTTAAGGAAGAAAAGGCCCAAAGAAAACTCAAATCTGTTCAAGAAGCCTCTAGTTCCTCTAAGACTAAATCAGAAGACTCAAAAATAGATGAAGTAACATCTCTTCTTAGAAACCTATCAAATAGGATTTCAAATATTGAGACTCAACCTAAGACAATACAACAAACAATTACTAGACCCCAAAATCAAAATCAAGGTCAATACAAAAGAAATCCACCACCACAAATTCTTCAGAGACCTAGCAATGATCAACAGGTTCATACTCCTCTAATGATAGATGACCAACAACCTGATGATAATACTATGACAATTACTGAAGATATTAATAGTATGGATTCTTCTTCCAATCAAATAGCCATCATTTCTCTCTCACAACAAAATCAGGTTCAAGAAGATCATGAATCTTCACAAGTCTCTAAATATCATGCTTTCTCTGAATTTTTAATTGAAAAATTAAACAAGATGTATGATCTTAGGCCTAGGCCTGGTCTTGGGAGACCTCCAAAGTAAACTCCAATAATTGGACCACATACCAAAACTGCTAAAGTTCAAACAACTCTTATTCAACCCTTAGATTAGTCAATTAATACTACCCAAGATGGTAAAAACATTTTGACTACATTTAATGTTGAAAAAGAATTAGAGAGGGTTAAGATCCCAATTCCACTGTCAGAAATTTCTAAAAACCCTGGTTACAAAATCCAAGTCACAAAATGGATTCAAAATACCTTGGTTGATGCTGAAGGTGATGTCATAAGTCTACAAGATGAAAAACCAGCAGTAGTTTTTGGCTCTAGTTCATACATGATAGATGAGATAGTGCCTCCTTTCTATGTAACTCTTAAAACAAATGATTCCATGTTGTATAATTGTATGCTTGATTCAGGAGCATCACACAACCTTATGCCAAAATCTACCATGTACCATCTGAAGCTTGACATAACTAGATCCTACCATGACCTAGACACCTATGATTCTAAAGGTGCCCTGTTTAGGATTGATTAAGGATCTAGTGGTTACCTTTGCCCAAATTCTAGTGAAAAGTGTAGTACTTGATATTGTTCTCACAGATATCCCTCCCAAGTTTGGAATGCTCCTTTCTAGGTCTTGTTGTGCCAAATTAGGGGGAACTCTACAGATGGATATGCCATATGCTACTATTCTTGTTTATGGAGGAGAGAAATTAAGATTATATAGAGAGGTAATATTATACATACTGTTTGTAAGACTGACCAGCCAAGGAACCATCCAATTTATGCAATAGATCAAGACTTTGGTTGTTTTCAACTCACTTCAAATCAACATAAAGCTCAAGTCAAAATTCAAGAGGTAGTTGAAAGTCCTGAACCAAACCAAACTGATATTTGGAAATTTTTCTTTGATGGCTCTTGCACAAAAGATGGGGCAGTAGCTGGAGTAGTTTTAATTTCACCTAAAAAATAAAATATAACTCAATCATGTAAATTAGACTTCGAAGTTACCAATAATGTTGTTGAATATGAAGCTTTCCTTTTAGGATTGCAATTAGCCAAAAGCTTAAAAGTTCAAAACTTAAGTGTTTTTACTGATTCAGAACTTTTGTTAAGAAAGTAAGGAATGCTTGCCAGACCAAGCACCCTAGACTCAGGTCCTACCGAAATGAAGTATGGGATTCAGTTGAAAACTTCTTTGATGCTTTTAATTTGACTCATATTCCCCGAGATCAGAATATTCATGTAGATGCCTTAGCTGTCTCTGCCGATTCTTTTAAAATTCATGATCATACTAATGTACTCTATCAGATACAAGTCAAATATACACCATCTATCCCAGATAAACTGAAACATTGGCAAATATTTGAAGATGATGAACATTTGAAATCATTTCTGCAGGTAATAGATGATTTTTCACTTCTACAAATTGATGAAGATAGAACTGAAATAAATGAAAATACAGATGGAAATGATACTTCAAATTTTAAAACCCAAATTTCTAATCATGACATTATTCAATTATCCAACAATTTTATTCCAAAAGGACTCATTCCTTTAGAAAAATTATTTGATCAAAATGATGTCCTCTGAAACTCTCGGTCCATTTCTTCAGAGGATGATATAGAAGAGATTAACATTGGAACTAATGAAGATATCAAAAACATCAAATTATGTGCATCTCTAGACCCTGAGATCAAAGCTCAATATCTTAAGTTACTGCAAAATTATAAGGATGTTTTTTCTTAGACTTATGTTGATCTAAAGACCTATGATACTTCATTAATACAGCGTAAGATTCCTTTGAAACCAGAAGCAAAACCTTATCAACAGAAACTTAGAAGGATAAATCCAGCCCTTCTACCAACTGTAGAAAGGGAGATTAAGAAAATGCTAGATGCTCAGATCATCCTCCCTCTTATATATTCTAATTGGGTTGCAAATCTAGTTCCTATTAGAAAGAAAAATGGAGAAATAAGACTCCGTGTGGATTTTAGAAATCTGAACAAGGCATCATTAAAAGATAATTATCCTTTGCCCAAAATGGATCAGTTACTTCAAATGGTTTCAGGAGCACAAAGACTTTCTACGCTTGATGGTTTTTCAGGTTACAATCAGGTGAATGTTGATACAACAGACAGAGAGAAGACGGTGTTTACTACACCCTGGGGTACATTCATGTACACTAGGAGGCCATTTGGCTTAACCAATGTTGGAGCAATGTTTCAGAGAGCTATGGACATAGCTTTTATGGGTCGGGTAAATAAATTTCTAGTTATTTATCTTGTTGAAATAACTATTTTTTCTAAATCTGATCAAAAACATCTAAAGCACTTGATGAAGGTTTTTGAAAGGTGTAGAAAATTTGGAATATCATTGAACCCCAGTCCTTGTTTGCTGTCAAAGAAGGAAAAATTTTGGGCCATATCATTTCAAAGGAGGGAGTAGTAATTGACCCCAAACGAGTATCTGCCATTGAATCATTGACCTTACCTAGAAACAAGAAGGAGATTCAAGCTTTTCTAGGCAAGATTAATTTTTTAAGGAGGTTTATTCCAAATTATGTAGAGATTTTAAAAGATATAACTGACATGCTCCGAAAGGACCATGAAGTCAAATGGACTCCCACTTCTAGGCATGCATTTGAACAAATAAAAAAGGCTATCTTTGAAGCTCCCACCTTAGCCAGCCCTGATTATACTAAGCCATTTAGTATTTTCTCTTTTACCTCTAAAACAACCCTTGCTGCCATTCTATTACAGAAAAATGAAGATTCCCATGACCAACCCAAATCCTTTTTCAGTAAGGTTATGAGATATGTTGAGCTTAAGTATGACATCATTGAGAAGCAAGCATATGCCCTCATTCAAGCCCTGAAGTCATTCAGCATGTATGTCTTACATTCACCTATTACTGCTTATGTTCCTAATAGTGCTTGTTGAAAATAATACTGAGAGGGGGGGTGAATCAGTATTATCTAGTCCTTTTCACAATTCTTCCTTATTTATACTTTGAATTATTTTTGCATATCAGTACCATAAAACAATGAGCATGAACAAGAAAAACAGACAGTCACATCAAAGAACACCAGATATAAGGTGGGAACCCAATGTGGGTGAAAACCACCTGCTGCAATATGTCTCCT
>APFE031085275.1:4306-14678 GCA_000404065.3 Pinus taeda | reverse complement strand
ATATATATATATCATGCCCTACCGAATGCATTTGCCTCTGCTGACACGTCATCTTGTCGCCAACTTGATAAGAAGGTCCACTTCTGACCAATCACATAACATTCAGGTTAGTGTGTTAGCTAGCCCATCCCGATTGGCATCATCCTAGTCGATACCATAGTTGCACCACACAAGCCTCTCAGGTAATATTCTAGGTTTGTACCTCTGGGTCACGTTATCATTTCCTCATCCAATTGTGTTAAAGGAAAAATCAGGCTGCACTAATGAAGGGTCTCCAAGATAGGGTTTAGAGTGGTGCAAGGTTTTACTAAATTTTTGCTATAAGTTTAAGGCTTTCCCTCCTACACCGCATCGATCTTGCCTTCAATCTTTGCCATGGCTTAACTAATGGATATTGACCTGCCTTAAGAAATGCATCACACGGGGATCTTTACAACCTTCGTAAGAACAAATCTTGACCTGGCCATAATTTCCTTGAGCTGGTTATTTCGACCATGGATTTGTCTCAGAGGTCCTTCAAACCTCCGGATTAATGCCAATACTTGGTGCCGACATTAATAGCTTATTAAGGTGCCCTATGGTGCTAGCCCTCCTAAGCTTGAGCCAAAGGGCTAGCCTATGGAATATGATTTCTTAAATATTGTCCTTCAAATACATTTTTTGGGCATTATGAATTCAAATCCTCAAACACAAATCCAGTGCCATCAGTATGTAGTAGAAGCTCTCCATTCAATTCATAAACCTCCCTTTTATTCTCATCCAAACATGTTATATCTTCCACATGGATAAAATTTACATTTGAGATATCACCTCCAAAGGGAATGGTTTTTGAAAGAATCAATGTAAACGGAGCTATGTACTTCTTCACAATGGCAATAGTATGTACATGCATAACCAAGCATTGTGCCTGATGGATAGATTCATTAAAAAAAATGTATGTACTTTTTTCTGCAAATGATTTAGTGCAAACAAGTAACAATCGATTGATGACGACATGTGATTTTTCCTTTTTTCCTTGCAACTATCCTTGATTAAGTGCTATAGGGAGAACGCGGGTCTGGGTCTTAATGCAGGTGTGAGGTGGTGTAGTTGGATTTGCGTGATAAGCCATAAGGGCACCTATCAACTGAGGGAGCTAAAATAGTTGGGCAACCAGACTACCTGGCTCATAATGGTAACATCTAACAAGGAAGGAAACATATAGTCTTAGGAAACTTATATCAAGAAATGAAATATCTAAATAATTTATTTAGCTTTTTTGTATTTGGAAACTCACAACAAAGGAGGAAAGTTCTAAATATGTATTTGTAACCTATTTAAAAATCTTATCCAACCTCATGATAATACAAGTGAATGTTAGAATCTTTTATCTTATCTGTGTGATTGTGTTTGGTTCATTAATTCTGAGTAGAGTTTGTAAGATCTAGCTAAGAAGTGTGGCTTAGAATTTTAGATCAATTGGTATTAAAGAAAGTTGCTCCTTGGGGCCTGATCTAATGAGGAAGGAAAGATCTAGTCCTAGGAAATTTATATCATGAAAGGAAATATCTAAATAATGTATTTAGATTTTTCCTTTTTGGCAACTCAGAGCAATGGAAATAAGTTCTAACTATGTATTTGTAATCTCTTTAAAAATTCTATCAAGCCTCGTGACAATACAAGTGAATGTTATGGTCTTTTATCTGATCTTGTGTATTATGTGTGATTCACTTGTTTCTGAGTCAAGTTCTTGGAAGATCCAGTTGAGAGGTGAGGCTCTCTAAGCCCCACCTCCGATCAATTTCAAATCGACAGTGGTACAAGTAATGGCCATAGGCCCACCAAGATAACTCATCAATTATTGCTTTCTAGTTTAGAGAGATCTTACTTATGCTAGATAACAAGAATTATATCTATATTTTGTCTAAAGTAACATTATTTCCTCTATTTCTTCAAGTGAATGTAACTACAGCTGTCCAAAGTTGAGATCTAGTATGGTGTCGGAGTGGGTCTAAACCATCAACAATTATTTTCCTATGGATGTAGAAAGGCGAAGGCATCAAAAGGGGTGAGGGGTATAAGAGGATGTTTATAACGCCAACCAAGGTAAGTGAAACCAAGAATGATTTTTTTTTTGTAAACAATAAATCGCATTAAATAAATGCGCTAGATCTCACAAATGCAACATATTTTTACATTACCCAAGCATACAATGATAGAAATATAGTATTATCTCACCTTAATTGGTGTCATCAATTACAAATTCATCTCCCAGCTTGAATCCCTTGTATTCTTGTTAAATTAATATCTACACAAGGTTAGAAGATTACAATTCACTTAAAAGTGCCATTTCAATTCAGGTATTGTAAAACCTAGAATTGATAGGTACTGGAATGTACAAACTAAATTTCTTCCTAGAGAAAGAAATTTCAAAAAGCTTCTAATGTATTAGATACAAAATTTCTTTGTTGCGTAATATAAAATTGTAAATGATTGTAATGCCTGTAGTATTTATGTTGAAGGTGTAAACTAAATAGAAATTGAACTTGTAAGCAATGGGAAACAACACAAGATCACAACTACATGTATCCCTCATCTTGTTACTCATGATATCAACCCCATTCATCTTCTGACTAGATAGTGACAATTAAAATCAAATAATACACCTTTGAATTATCGTTTCTCATACCTTCTTCCATCCATGGCAGTATGTTCTTGCTAATCTGAAGAACTTTGTAAGTTGGAATTACTAGGTTATACAACAACTCCCTTTAAAATAAAGAAGAAATGTCAAGTTAATTCAAATATATACCACTCATATGACTACAAATACGGTAGTGTAGTGTATTTTGCAAAAGAAAAAAGGCATCAACTCAAAAGTAACTTAACTTGAATGCTAAATGTAATGTTACCATTTTGAGCTATTTTTTTCTGATAGTTGTTCCACCTCAACATCCAAATTGATACTAGTTGTCCTACACATATTTATGAGATCATTGAGGCAAGGTTAGATTAATTTTGACAAAATATTAAATTTAACTGCATGAATATATAATAATTAAAAGGACTTGAGTGCATGAAGACCCGAATCAGTTTCGAGAATAAATTATTGGAGTAGTTTTACATTGGAGAAAACCTCCCTCCACTCGATGAAGTAGAAATGAAGTCAACATTGACTTTGTTGTTTCTCTATTGGATCGGGGGTTTTTTGCTCCAATATTATCCAAATCCTAATTTATTCTCTATTGAACATGGCCAACCACGTGAAGGTGGAAGCTCTCATGACCCCTTCCTCCCCTCCCCCCCACATCACTCTCAATTCCCCAATACCCAAACTATCTATTATATAGGAAATAATTGAAAGAAAGACATTAAGATACATAAAAAACAAATAGAAAACATTCATTCATTCGTAGATCCACAAAATATTTCATCTCAATAAAATTTATCATAAAAAATATAATTACATAATATGAAAGAAGGTCGTGTACATAAAAAAACATATAGAAATTATTCATTAACATATAACATTCATTCGTTCACTAATCATAAACACAAAAGACTTCATCTCAATAAATTTTCATCTTGTTTATAAAAGATTGAAAGTGTGCGAAAGAGGTGTTTCTACCACTCAACACTACACCAGCACTTGGGGGATCAAGAAAACAAATTGAAAAGGGCAAACATAGGTAATAGCATATTGGAAAGTAGATGTTGTAATAGAGATTCGTTTCATCTAGCGTGTCAAAGCTTGAAAGTGGGCAACCAAAGAGGTGTTTCTTCCACCAAACACTACAACACTTAGGGGATCAAGAAAACAAATTGATAAACACAAACATAGTTAACAGTGAATTGAAAAACATATGTTGTGGTAGTGGATGTTGTAACAACACATGCCATAACAACATGTCAATCTTAAATATGCTGAAAATGTTGTAACAGTTGATGGTGTAACACCCATTACTATTAAAAATGTTGAAATTGTTGTAAAAGTTGATGTTATAACAACTAATACTATTGAAACTAATGAAACAATTACCATTACAGCAGATCTTGTAACAACGGATGCTATAACAATGGATGTTGTAACAACAGATGTTGTAACAACAGATGTTGTAACAACAGATGTTGTAATAAAAGATTTTGTAACAGTAGACGTTGTTACAATTGAGCGGGTATAAATCCATTTCATCTTGCTTGTCAAAGGTTGAAAGAGGGAAACCAAAGGGGTGTTTTTGTCACCCAACACGACACTAGCACTTGGGGTGTCGTAACATTTTCTTGTTACATTGAAAATTTCAAAATTTTGATTAAAATTGAAAAAAAAAATGTTTTTATTGCACTTTGTAATAGTTTGCAAGTAAAGATATAATGTCGCAATATATTATTTTGTTTTATTTTAATAAATAAAATGTCAAATCATCACACATTAACTATTGTGCATTTTTTATTGGCAGTGATTGATACTTTGATGACCGACGACTCTTACTATATTGCCCCCCCCCCCCCCCCCAAAAAAAAAAAAACCATTCCCAGTTTTCGGTAATAATAATCACCTAGCACCATTTTATTGATCATTTGCTATTTACTTCTGAAGAAAACTCTAATGTTGAAGACATAGGAAAAGTGTGAAAATTTTTTAGTGAAAATCAATAAATTCTACAGAAAAAATTCTATTCTTCAAGAGAGAGGCCTTCCATCATTTAAGAATTCAAATGGCCAGATGGTAACAAAAGACCAATATGAAAGATTATTGAAGAGAGAGGCAGGGGATAGGACAAATTTTGTTGGAACCAAGGGAGAGATTAACAGTCATAATTTACTTCAAATGTTAGTTGATGGGTTGAGGTTGGAAGCGGTTGAAGGAATAACGCAATTATCAGTCTTTGGAGATGCCCTTATTAATACAAAAATGTATTAAATGATCTAAAAACAAGGACCCTGACCCAAACCCAGCTATGCAAAGAATATATTTATTGTTGGAAAAGTTTGAAAACATAGAATTTTATCATATTAAAAGGGAAATAATATGTCGGTGGATGAACAAGCTAATTGGGCTATCATCCTAGAGAAAGGTGAACTTAGGGAGGACAGGAATGCATCTTCCAAATGTCACATCCCATGAAAATTTATAAATGGAAAAGTCTAAAAGAATATGGAGAAGGGTGAATTGTCTGAAAAGGTAATAAATTACGTAATTTACTCCTTGGCACATATGTTCTGCAGCAGGAGTACGAGCAATAAGTTGGATTCATCAATATCATGATGGATAATTAAGAGGAATCAAGACAAGAATAAGGAAAATTGGGAGTTCATAAGCCAATATTTAAGGCAAAGATGGTGATGGAATTGTGTTCTCTGAGATCGAGGAGGATCGCCTCAAGTCAATCGTGCAGGAATTCATCTCGGAGCAAGTAATGAAAATTAATTTGGTTGTAGGGAATGCACTACCTAAGAGCATTAAAAATGAAGTGACGTCCCACCGTCAATATGGAGATGATTTTGGCTATAAGAAGATGGTTATGGAGGGCATACGCATTATGGATTGGCGCACATCCTCATTGTACCAAACAAATGGATTCTTCGTCTAACAATGGCGTCAGAGATGCTTCTAAGAATTCACTCGATGCATTCAGGCATGAAGTGGAGGACATGATTTTACAGATTGGAGGGAAAATTATATGTAGAGCCCCATCTCACTTTACCCTCTTTTCGGGTAAGTTGGAAGGCTTCAGGAAAGAAGTGGAGAATGTTCAAGCAACAACTGAGGTCATGATGCTGAATATAGTGAATCTCGACATAAAGGTGGAGAATTCAGAAGAGAAGGTGGATATTGTAGTTGTGTCAATTATGAAGGAAGTGTTTGGAATCAAGGAGGAAGGTGTCAATGAACCAACACGCAGTGAGCAGGGAGCCCACCATCCAGATTTCATAGTACAATTGGAGATCCAACAAGAGGTTGAGCAGCATGAACCAGAAGATTCATGACAGAAGGGGGCTTTTTGCGAATCTATAAGGAAAATGATGTAAAAAATATGGAGAATAAAACTATGAAATATCACTGTCTATGGTCAGGGACTTTTTGGAGGAATGTGGAACTATTGTTACTTCTGAATGTAATGGTTCTAGCCATAATCCATATTGTTTAATAGAAATATAATCATTCCTTAAAAAAAAAATACTTTGGACCTAAATCTTTTAATAGATAAGATTTTATGTAAAGCACTATATATATACCTTATTTTTAAATAAGAAAGGGTTGACACATGGAGAAGGTTTTTGTAATATTGTTGTAATACTTTCAACTTTGATATAATTAAAGGCTTCTGGTTTTCGTTCATGACAACAAATGTGTACTTATGAGTTCTGTTAGCCTCCTGCTGCAGCAGGTTACTCATATTTCATGATTGACATTTTTACAGGCCAAATATGTCATACTTTGCATGCTGCAATGCTCCATATTTGCTGACCGACACCAAAGAAAGAGGCCATGAAAGAGTGCTAGTCAAAGTTCATCTGCTGCATTCCAATTTTGAAGAGTTATTCCATTTTTGTAAAAATTTTAGCTAAAGGGAGGTCCAAACAGCTTAATCTTGGTCTCCCTAGGTTTCAATTTCTTGTTTTAGAATATAGAGAGTGAATAATCTGTCCAAACAGCTTAATCTTGGCAGATTCTTAAATAGGTAGAGAATCAAAGGAGCCCAACTGCTTAATCTGGGCCCTTGGAAGAAATAAGGTAGTTTGTAGATAGGAGGAGAGAAAAAGAAAAAAGTTGAAAAACTGGGTCTGCAAGTCTAAGTGCACCCAAACCAAAAGAAGAAAAAATGCTAGGTAAGTAGGTTGGGTAGGTAGTTTTGTGGTTGCAGAATCGATGATTATGATCAGTTTTGTGTTTTCAAATGTTATATCTATTCAATCTGTATGGAAAGGCAAGAAATCATATGAAGGACTTCAAGCGAGGCATGACTAACTTCCCTTTCTTCCTCTTCCCTAAGTCATTTACTAACTTCCCCTAAAGAGGTCAAGATCTGCTTGATATCTCTTAGTTTCATCATTTTCCATATCATTTGCCTTGATAAAGATCTGCTTTACTCAAGGAGGGTCCATATTTTCTCTACAAAGTTCTATCTCCCCTTTAAAGCCTAAAATCTCTGAGACTTAGCGCTTTCTTGTCATTTTCATATTAACTCCTGACATTATTATGTAAATCCCTATATATTTCCCTTCCCCCTACTAAAACTATGGTGATAATTCCCCTATGTAAATATCCCATCCCTCTGGTTGAAACATAACCATAAATATCCCCTTGGGAATTACTAAGTTCACTTGGATCTTAGTAAGAACCCTCATCTCTGCATAAATTTCCCCTCCAAGGTGTTTGGACTCCTTCCAAAACAAAAAAAAACCCTCACCAAACCATACCGCACCCCGCGCATTGCATTTTTGGGATTTATTAATATTTGATTGATAAATAACCAACGCGCTGAAACAAATTAGTCTTTAACCTAAGTCCAAAACCCACCCGCGGCCGCAAATATTAAAGTTTATCGCGTGTGCTATTTCACTAAAAACCCGTGCATCTTCTCCTCCCATCCACTGTCAGATCAGCCCTCCCAGATCCGACGGCCCTTATGCATATCGGGCGCCCTTTTGTGAGTGTCAGTTAGCCCCCGATGTCCGACGGTTTTACCGACGTACACCGGGACAGTTGGCGGCATCCCATTACATCAGGCCGCCCCTCACAAATACCACCTCCGTACCAAAGGCGGTCCGATGCGAGCCAAAACCGCCCTCTCCTTGCGTAACGTGGGCGCCGCGTCACCCTGCCACATTGCCTCCACCTCACCCCTCACCTGCCTTCACCCTGCCACCGTGTCCTTGCCACGTCACCCTACCGTACTGCCACGTCATCATGCTGACATCATCATGCTGACGTCACATCCATACAGAGGGGTCCCACTGCTGACGTCATATGCCGTACCGCTGACGTCATGCTGACGTCAGCAACTCAAAAAACGCGCAAGTGCAAAAATCAAGCTTCGGAGCCTTGGATCGAATTTCTGAGGCAGTTTTCGATGCGCGAAAGCGCTTAGCGCTAATCGCGCATCGCTATGGGAAATGGGCCATATTGGGGAATCTTTAGGGAATCGTTTGATTCTTCAACCATATTTGCTCTAAAAAAGGAAGAAAAGACCCGATTTTATAAATTTGAATGTATCAGAATACAGAGAGAGACCCGGTTCAAAGATTAAAGAATATCAGAGCAAATATGAAGCCAAAAACCATGTCAGAGAGTATGAGTGTTACAGCGAAGTGTATCAGTGGAGATCTTCTCAGGGCTCAAGGTGAATGAAGCATTAAAAGAAAACCTTGAAAGTCAAGAAGCAGTTAAGGAACCATTCAAAGCTCACCAACATAAATGACTGCACATTAAATCTCACATCAGATCAGTGGACCAGAACTCAATGCACAGTTATTACAGAACCACTGCACCAAGTCACAGAGTACACCACATCAACTCACTTTTGATTCAGCTGCCTCTAGCACAGCCCAAAGGAGACTTACTTGCATTTAATTCCAGCATAAGTTAGGTTTTAGAAAGCTTTCCTACAGAACTGTTTAGGTCAGTTGTAATAAATACTTTTAGATATTTTACCTATATTTACCACCCTGAAAAATGTAATAGGGGTTGGTTGGTTGGTCTTTGTTGGTTTGATTTTGTTTGCTAGAGCAGAGACTCGCACAGTATATGTGATAATTTCTATAATCAAAGATTGCTTGAGAGTCCGGAGAATGAACTGTGCACTGTGTTTAATTGGCTGAAGAGTGACTATGGAATTCCTGTGCTTCTGCATGGTTCAATAAGTCTTCCTTAACTCTGTTTAGTTGTTCTTGTCACGCGGAACGAGTCGATCTTGTGGACAAGATAGACCTTCCTAGAATCTAATGAAGACCTAATGACAAGCAAACCAACCAGACACTATCTTTCTCTAAATGTGCTTTATAAATAATGGCAAACCAATGTGTTTAAGGCCTACCTCATGTCAAGCGCAGTTTGGGGATTGCCTTCCGCTCCTTGATCCAAGTAAGTTCCTTTGTCGCAAACCTACAAACACAAACAAGGCAAATGATTAAATAGCACCTGAATAACCAGTATTATAAAACATATTTAACATGAAAGTCAAGGAGTCCATGAAACAAATAACATAAGATGCTTGTTGAGAAAAATGAGCTTGATTGTATTAATTCAAAAGGAGAAGAACCTTACAACCTTTGCCTTGACGCTGTACAAGCTCCTCCCAGGGTCCAACAAGAAGTCTCCTCTACTTTGACAAGCTTCACTCAATCCCCAATGAAGCCAAAAAGGTATGTGATCTCTCCTCTTAAGCTCAAATAGGAAGTCTTGATTTCACTAGCATTTACCCTCAAAAGTTCAGCTTCTAACCTCTTCAGCCACTAACCCAATGCCTCAATTTATAGTGCAATGGAGGGAAGTTACTAGGTCCTCCTTCAAAGGGATAGAATCCTCCTTCAAAGGGATAGCTCCTCCTAACAAGGGATTAGCTCCTTCTTTTTTGGGATGCATGAACCACTTTGGAGCGAACAATCCACGTCAAAATTCCTTCTAGAAACATCTAGAATTAACCCAAAGTGAGTTTTTTAAGATAAAAATTGTTCCTTTTGACTTTCACAGGGGTACGCACCCTCCCCTTTACATACAGAGCGTATAAGTACGCAGGTATCCTGAACAAAAGGTGCGGGCCCGTAGGAAAAAGTGAGAGAAAGTGCGGAACCAGAGTTACATTGCTTTTTTGATGTCTTTCTCTCATTTCTAAAGCTTGTTTTGAAGAGCTGAGGTCTGAGACTTGCTTAGGAAGCTGCCATAGGTGGTGATAGACCCATACTGACTGCAATAATCAAGGTGACGATATTTTTGTGTAACAGATTGCCCCCTAAAGTGCGAAGTCTGTAGTAGATGAGGATTTCATTTATCATTAGGAAGAGTGAAGTACTTTATCATTTCGAGGATCATCTTGCGGAGAGCCCGGTTGGAACCTGTAAAAACATTCAATGCAAAATATATATATGAGATCATATCATCGCTAAGGTAGGCATTCCCATACTCAGATAAAAAACTGACTAAGAGACTGAAAACTGACTAGAAGACTAACTACTACTCTGATATAGGAATGATCTCGTAACACATCATAAGTACAGACACACGTTGGACACAGTATGGACGAAGCCATCTGTTTATGAATAGTCCATAATATAATGAATACAAAATTCCTCGCAACCTGGATGGTGGAAACTAGATCCAGGGTCTTCATTTCTACGTCCCGAAACAGTACGATTCTATCCATGCGATGAAATGTGTCGAAGTCGAACATGG
>APFE031085273.1:29480-52713 GCA_000404065.3 Pinus taeda | reverse complement strand
GTAATATGACAGTACATATTCGTAATGTCTTTGGTTGGTACAATGTTTGGTTCAGAAGTTTTATGATTCAATATCTTTAGAGATATACGTAGGTTGGGTTGCAGAAAGTAGTATATACACGCAAGTTGTACTCATTGAAGTAGTGTATACATTCTGACATATGATTTTTGAGGTTGCAGTTGGTTTTGGTTGTTGATGCAATGTTTTGAGTTCAGTTATGTGTACTAGTTACAGTGATTTGACTGTTCCAGTTGATTGGTTTAATTTTGATTAAGTGTTGGTTGATTGGGTTTTCAGTGAATAGTTGAATCAGTTGTATCAGAAATTGATGATTGGGTGATACAATTGTGTTAGAGGTTTCAGTGATTGTTTGATTCAACTGTGTTAGAAGGTTCAATGATTGGTTGATTCAGAAAGTGATGATTGGGTTTCAGTTATGTCTGAGATTGATGATTGGGTTTCAATGATTGATTGATTCAGATGATGGATGATTGTGTTACAACAATGATTTACAGTTTTGAGTTTTGATATTGAACTTAAGTGTTGATAATGGGTCCAGTATGAAAATTTGATGAAACGTGGCCTACAAGTTATGATGTGTTGAACCTTGAACTTAAGTGTTGATAATGGGTCCAATATGAAAATTTGATGAAACATTGCCTACAAGTTATGATGTGTTGAACTTGGAGTATCCAGTCTGAAAATTTATGAAACGTGGTTCCTGGAGAAAGAGTGAAGGTGGTAGTAGCCTTCTGTAGGTCGGTGCCTACGTACTAGTAAACATGTTAGCTAGTACAAGAGCTAGGGGGTTGTAGCTCCCTTCTATTAGTAGTTCGAGAACGAGTGAAGGTTATAGCCTTCTATAGGCCGACGCCTATGTACTGGTAAACATATCAGCCAGTACAAGAGCTAGGGATTGTAGCTCCCTTCCAGTAGAAGCTGGAGAATGAGAGAAGGTTGTAGCCTTCTGCAAGTGGGTGCCTATGTACTGGTATGAGTTTGTGCAAGTACAAGATTGTTAACAAATTTTTCTTTATATTAAAAAGATGACAGAGATCACAATAGTAGGTGGTTTTCTCCCACATTGGGTTTCCACCTTAAATTATGGTGTTCATGTGTGTTGCTTATGTGTGATGGTTTATCTTGTTATTACAACACATGGTTACTATTTATCTAATGTTTAATAAAGTTCTAATTCACTGGCTAAAGACATACATATGATGTATTAACTGAATCATAAGTTCATTGGATATATGTTAATTATTTTAATAACAATCGCATACACACGCAGGTTCCATTCAGTAAAGTCGTGTATAGAAATCTGAATATGAAATGTAAAAAGTTATTGATTTGTATATACTGATTCACCCCCCTCCCCCCCTCAGTATTTTTCCCAACAATTGGTATCAGGGCGGGTCCTTTGGCAGAAATTTGATGGCTTGAAGGAGATCCGTTGCAACAATGAGAAAGAAGCAAAAGAAGAAAGCACCTCAGAAGAAGAAGACATCTCAAAGTAACATTGACAAAAGGAGATACAATTCGCTATTAGGTGGAAGCAATAATTCAGATTTAGAATCACCTTATATTGAAGATGAACAAGCAAAATAATTATTAGGTACTAATTTTTGGTCCTCTAGTGATACATTTCTTTGTTCATGCAATATTGAAGAAATGAATGTGAGAGTGAAACAACTGAATTTTCTCTTATGGGTGAAAGTGAAAGAAATATAATAGAGACAAAAGTTAAAAGGCTCATAGATAAAATTAAAGATCAACATGATCTATTTGACAAAAGGCAGTGTACCTACAAAGAAGAGGTTACCAAGTTAAAAACTCAGTTGGAGGAAGGAAACAAAATAAGGAAGCAGTTCAAGGAAAAGGAAAATCAATGTCAAAGGTTGCAGGATGAAGTAACATCATTGAGAAATGAAGTGAATGAAAAGGATAGAACAACCAATGAACTAAATGAAAGAACCAGTTATTGTGAAGGTCTTGAAGTTGTGGTCGTCTCTCGAAAAGAAGATCTTGAAAATTCAAATAAGCAGAATGAAGAACTACTTCAAGCATTTGACGAACAAGAGAATGAGGTTCTCAAATTAAGGCAACAAGTGGAAGAAGGAAGAAAAGTTGAAGAAATCATGAAGAAGCAATATCTAGAAAAGGAAGAGAAATATCAAGTTGAGGTAAATATCCTAAAAGGTAAATTAGAAGAAAAGGATAAACTTTTACAATTTCAAGATAGTACTAAGATTTTGGATAATATTCTTAGTAGTCAAAGGTCTCCTGCCATCAAATCTAGTCTTGGTTTTCATGAAATTGTTAAAGGTGAATCTAGCTCACAAACCGAGGCAAGGAATTCCAATGTAAAATCTGAAATGCTCAACAAGGAGATAAGAGGTCAACCCCATCAACATCCAAGGAAAGGAAGTCTTCAAAGAAAATCATTTACTCATAACTATGGAAGTGTTAATCGATTCTTTCCTCTAATGAATAATGTTGAATGTTCTATCTATCATAATTTTGGACATGTTGCAACTAGGTGAAAAAGTAGAGTGTTTCAAGCTAATAATTGTCTCACAGAAAGATCATCATCTTTCAAGTACTTTAAGGTATATTGATTTCCTTGCAATATATTTGGTCACAAAGCCATTGATTGCTATAGAAGGAATATGAAACATATAAGATGCTATGCTTGTAACAAGTTTGTGCATATAGCAAAAGAATGCAAGAACAAGTCTATGGATCGCCATAGACAATATGGTAAGCAATCAAATAAGCACATTTATATCAAAAAAACTAAAAAAGATGAATCTACCAAGAATCAAGAAAAGGAAGATCAGATAAGGTGTGGTCTTAATGTCTGTTCATTCAAAGACGAAGATGAATGTTCTCATCACATGACTAGAGGCAAGAGTAAAAGGAGTCTCTGATGAAGAACCATCGTGATAATGATATTCTAGGAACTGATGTTTCAAAAAAAAGTTCTAGGACCAGGTACATTCAGAACAGACTCAGGGGGAACTGAAAGTACGAAATTTCAGTGTTCCAATTTTCATACGCATATATTATGAAGATAAGTGGCGTATATACGCGAGTTCAAAACTGCATAATCGCGTATATGTTGGTTTGATGAAGAAGCAGAGGGAAAACTTAGAAAAAGGATCTGATATGGTTCAAACAGTTATCAATTGTCTTTTATATTTGGATGATTACAATTTGTGTATGTTATTTAGAAGTACTTTTGACCCTCATAAGTTCTTGATGACTTGATGTATAATTGGTTGTTGATGATGCCTTGATGATTCTTACTGATATATGCAAGAATTAGATCTAACAGTGAACAGTTGGCACATGTTCAGGGGGAGAATATACTATGCTTCTAATAATGCATTGTTGGCATTATGTTTAGATGTCTTTGGTACATAATGATTCTTATCAATGATGAGGATGCTTATGTTGTTGAAGTGTTTAAATGATGCATCATACTATGTTGCGGTCATGAATTACCTATGATGAAATCACATATGATGCTTCACTTGAGCCACTTAATTGTTTTGATGCTTCTGATCAGATTTATGGATGACTCTTTTGATGATGCATATAGTTATGTTGCTTACATGGTGATCTTCATAAGTTCAAGGAGAAGAACAAATCTTGAGTACATATCTTCATTATTTGATGATGTTAAGTGTCACTCATTTATGTTATGTTGTTGCCATCATGCCTTCAAAGATGTATAAATTTCATAGGGTGCAGTTATGAATGAGGATTCCTATAGTTCTTGAATCTCATATGGTATGTTGGTTGAGGATTATTGATCTTGATGGTATCAAGAAAGTTTGATAAATGACTGTGAGCTCATGATTTTCTTTTCTCATTGATGAGGAGCTAGATACGTATTATGTTGGATACATGAATGATTACTTAAATTGCATGTTGGTAAATATATGGTTGGCCAAGAGAATGGTGTTATTGCAGGTTTCATGAAGACATAGTTATTTGAAGACATGGCTATTTGGAGACATGGCTTAATTAGTCACATAATGATGATGACTTCTTATTTTATGATGATAAGTTTGATACTCACATTATCATGGTTGATGCTTATCAGATGTGGGATGTTAGAAAACTCCCTAGTGATGATACATGGTTGATATATTGAGGGTTCTTATGAAAATATCATGTGGTTCTTGCTACGATAATGATGTTATGGTTATAGATGATGACTATGGTGGTTTCACATATATATGATGTGGTGTGAATGGTTTTGTATTACTGCTCGGAAATATGGCATATGCATAGTTGATTCATGGAAGGCTATAGATAAAGGCTTTTTCTAACAAAGAAAAAGAGAAATTTGGTCTTGATAAGGTCAAGAGGATGAGTTGATACCTATATGCGGCGTACTTGGTCTTAGGTTGATGATATTGAAGTTATATTGACATATATTGCGAACTTACGATGGACATATACATGTTGTTCTTGATGCTGCTGACAAATGCTTATGGTGTAGATCATATATGGTGTATGATAGTTGCTGATAACTGTTATGATATTGCTTAGGTCTTTGGTCTTTGGTCTTTGTTATAAATGTCATGTATATCACTTGATGTAAAGGTCATGAAAAGACCTATGATGTAATAATTGTCATATTAAGTCATGTATGGACTTTTCAGATCATGTCAAATATGTAATCCCACTTGGTTGGGTGGATGAGTCAAATATGTATCCCCACTTGGTTGGGAGAGTGATGTATGTATGAGTCATTGGTGATAAGAAGGTAATACTCACACAATTGAGTTATAGAGTCATGTTATTCTTTTGAAAAGATATTTCTGTAGACTTTGCATGTGCTCAAGGGGAGCATGGATAATATAATTCATCTCAACATGTACTAAGGGGGAGTTTGATCAGGGAATTCAGCATGTTCCTAGGGGGAGCATGATCAGTGTTCATATTCAACAATTCAGATATGGAAGTCTTCATTTAACATTGGTAAGCCCTTTACCCTTGATGTTAAAGGGGGAGAGTAGCTTGGTGTTTGGATTGTAGCTTGATGTTTTGAAAAGCTTAGTGCTTGTCTTGATGTTATTTACAAGTTGTGGTGACAAAACACCAAAGTGGTTGCAATCAAGTCCAAACGGGGATATTGTTGGCGTTATGATGCATGTGTTGTCCTTGATGACAACTCACTTGTACCAGAACAAGTATATGATGGAACATAGATGAATCTACATGTTAGATTAGAGGTGACAAAATGATGGAATACAATAATGGTCAAGGTTTACAACTCAGAATCAAAAGTTTGATACAAGGAGATTGTTACTGTTGTCCTTGATAGCAACCTACCTGATGAGTTATCCTTGATGACAACCTATTTGATGAGTGGATTGCTTGATAAAGGTATAAATAGGATGTGATAAAATGCATGGTAGTTGTGTTTACAAATGTGACAAATTGTAGGGTAGTTCAGAGAAATTAGTTCAGAAGTGTTGTATGATGGCAACTCACATTATAACAAGTTAATTCAGAAGTAACATGTAGAAATTTTCATTGTAGATCACCTGATAATGCAGTATAGTAAAGCAAAATACTAGATCTAGTTCTATAATCAAACTTTGCGGAAGCCTAATCAATTTGAGCTAGATCAATCAAAACACATATAAGAGAAGAAGAAATCATACACATGAAACATAGAAGAATACTCTGGGGAAAGCATCAGCTAAAAACCCTGATATCTGTATTATCATACAAGTGGAAATATGTCCGGATTACACAAAGCATTAGCTCACAAGATATCCTGCTCTGAGTACAATCCAACTGCTACATATAGACAGTCAAAGGCTTCTCACAAACCTTCTCCTCTACCCTCCAAGCCTCCTATTTCCTTGCGCAGTTTCTCCTGGGGTCCAATGCTACCACCTATGTGAATTTACCTCTCACGCAACACATTAAACTCAAAAGTAATTGCGCAGTCCTGAAGGAGATAATTCCTTCTGCATGGATGAGTTTCCTATATAGGAAAAATCCTCCAACTGATAGTACATTATCCCTTCCTTTGATCTCAATTGACATGCATGAGTTATTTATGAGAGAATATTCAGTTATCTGAAGTGCAGCAGTTACATGCATGCATGCATTAACTAACTGAACTCACAATTAGTTCAACAAACTATTCGAACTAATCTAACTGGACTTAACTCAGTTAACTGAGCTAACTAACTACAACTCAAAGTACAACTCATCCTGATCTCCTTAATCAAGGGATAACTTCCTCAACCAATGGAGAAACTGTTGCATGTCTTCACATAGACTTCGTGTTTGATTTCCTACAACTAATTAACTCAAGATGAATTAATTAATTATTTTACAATTAGCTGCTAAGATCAAATTCGAATTTTAATTCTCAATTTTAGTTTAGGGACTAACTAAAATTGGAATGTATATTGAAATGCTATTTATAGCAATGCTATTTTTAACACTTCCATTTTTCATTCCTTGTTGCTATGTCCAACACTGGTATGTGAAATGCTATTTATAGCAATGTTATTTTTAGCATTTCTTGTTGCCATTTTCAACACTCCCTCTCATCAAGAAAGGCATTCAACTCGAACCCAATCCTAAACCTTTGGAATGTTTTGCATGCAACACTTCTCCTAATTGTTGTTGCTCCAACAACTCTAGAAACAAAAAAATATCCCAACTGACCTCCCTGTTGGGCTAGAAACACCCTCTGATGCTGAAGCTCCCCTTGCCTCTGACAAGTGCTCCCTCTATGACCTCTGAGCTGCTGCAACACTCCATGCATCTCGCACTGTTGCACACCTCTTTGTGCCATCCTACATTGCTGCAACACTCTTGTGCCTCTCGTATTGTTGCAGCCTGCTAGCTCTGCACTGTCTTGGGATTCCTACATTGTAGCTCGCTCTGCCGCTCCATCCACATCTGCCTCTACCCACTCAACCAGTCCTGCTACTCCTCATCGAGGCTCCCATAGCAAGGTCTTTTCAAAGAGGTTGGGTACCTCAATGATCCTGCCCCTATTCCAACCTTCTTGGGACTGTCACTCCACATCACCCCACCTCCGACCTGGAGGTATGGATGCATGTGATCCCTCTGCTCACTTGGCTTGAAATTCCCCCTACTGGAGGTCTCTGCATGAGTGGATGCCTCCACTCGGTCTCCTCTCAGCTTCTCTAGTTGTGGCTTCTCCACAACCTCCTGAAGCTACTTCAACAATTGCGGCTCCTTCACAATTGTCTGAGACTTCTTATGGTGTTGCATGTTTAGAGGTAATGTACTCTCCCTCTCAACCACCAAGTCTCCAACAATTGCCTTACTCTTCAAGGCTTTACATGCATCTTGAACCTCAAGAGCATATAGGTTCTTGATTCGTGAACCGATCTGCTTCACCTGTCTCGTGGTGACATGTCTAAGGAAAACCTTTCCCTTACTAAAGACTACATCATAGCCTTTGTCTTCCAGCATTGCAATTGATACAAGTTTTTCCTTAGTCTTGGCACATACTTTACATCTGTCAAGGTAATGCGAGCTCCATGCTCCCTCTTAAAAACAATTGTGCCTACTCCTAAGACACTATACTTTTCATCATTACCCATCGCTATGAGTATCTGGAGATCTTTCTCCTCCAAGGTACTGAACAAACTCTTATCACCGGTCATGTGGAATGAAGCTCCACTGTCAAGAAACCAACCACATCCCACCATGGATGAAACCATGCATGCGAAGAGGGTGAAATCCAACTCAAACTGCGAGGCCAGTGCCTCACCTTCTGATCCTTCCTTGGATCCCTTCTTAGATTTCTTCAGTGGACAATTTGTAGCAAAATGGCCCACCTCATGACAATGAAAGCATCACACTTTCAATTTGTCAAACTTCTTCCCACCATAGGAAGAACTCGATTTGGGATGAGAATCCTTCTCCTTCCCTTTCTTTTCCTTACTTGCTAAAGCGCAATTTTCTTCATCCTCCTTGGATGAAGAACCATCTCTGGTGCTTCTCCTTATCTCCTCCTGCATCAGATCCGACCAAAGTCGTTCCCAATCTGGAAGTTTATCTCTTCCATTTACCGAGTCTTGGTAGTATGCCAGTTCTTAGGAAGACTGAGGAGAGCAAGACTCACATGTCATCATCGGTTGTCGTGATCCCTACACTTCCAAGCTCATCCCTACAGGTGGTGAGCTTGTTCAGATATGTAGAGATTATGTTGCCCTTTTTACACTTGATTTTCCGAAGCTTGTCTTTCAGTGCTAGCTTCCTATGATCGTTGTTGTTCTAATATAGATCTTTCAATGTTTTCCACATTGAAATGGTGTCTCCTTCCCATGGAGAATCGAGACTATGTGGTCTCGAACTCCCTCCAGAAGGATTCTCCTCTCTCTAGCCACACATTTCTTCCATTCCGCCAATTTTGTAGCATTAGCTGCTGCAGGCTTGGGGACTTCTTGATCAATGAAGTCCTTTAGACCGTTGTCCTCTAATACTACTTCCATGCAATCCTTCCAGGCTATATAATTCGAGCTGCCATCAAGGGCATACTCAAGTCTTAAACCATTGAACGCCATTGGGGAAATTTGAGAAGTGATAAGAATTCGAATTCTATAATCAGGAACTTGAAACTTCGAACTTCTCCCTTCTTTGTATACTATTCTTCGCTTTGATCACATTTGCTCTGATACCATGTAGAAATTCTCACTATAGATCTCCGGATAATGCAATATACTAAAGCAAATTACTAGATCTACTTCTATAATCAAACTTTGCGGAAGCTTAATCAATTTGAGCTAGATCAATCATAACACATATAACAGAGAAGAAGAAATCATACACATGAAACATAGAAGAATAATTTGGGGAAAGCCTTAGTTAAAAACCCTAATCTCTGTATTATCATACAAGTGGAAATATGTCTGGATTACACAAAGCATTAGCTCACAAGCTATCATGCTCTCAGTATAATCCAACTGCTACTCATAGATAGTCAAAGGTTTCTCACAAACCTTCTCCTCTGCCCTCCAAGCCTCCTATTTCCTTGCACAGTTTCATTTGGGGTCCAATGCTGCCACCTGTGTGAATTTACCTCTCACACAACACATTAAACTCAAAAGTAACTACGCAGTCCTGAAAGAGATAATTCCTTTTGCAGATGAGTTTCCTATATAGGAAAAATCCTCCAACTGATAGTACATTGTTCCTTCCTCTGATCTCAACTGAGATGCATGAGTTATTTATGAGAGAATATTCAGTTATCTAAAGTGTAGTAGTCACATGCATGCATGCATTAACTAACTAAACTCACAATTAGTTCAACAAACTATTTGAAGTAATCTAACTGGACTTAACTCAGTTAACTGAGTTAACTAATTACAACTCAAAGTACAACTCATCCTGATCACCTGATAATGCAATGTAACTAAAGAAAAATACTTGATCTACTTCTACAAACAAACTTGCATAAGCTTAATCGATTTTGAGCAAGATCAAACAGAACACATATAACAGAGAAGAAGATTCAATCACACATGAAACACAAAAGAATACTGTGGGGAAAGCCTCAGGCTAAAACCCTACTATCTGTATTATCATACAAGTGGAAATATCTCAGGATTACACAATGCTTTAGCTCACAAGCTATCCAGCTCTCAGTATAATCCCTTAATGCTGCTCATAGATAGAATAGACAACACCTGTGCCTTCCTTCAGTCCTCCAAGCCTCCTATTTCCTTACGCAGTTTCTCCTGGGTCCTCAAGCTGCCACTTGTGTGTAATTACCTCAAACACTGCTCACTAACCTCTGAATAACTACGCAATCCTGAAGGAGATAATTCCTTCTGCATGGATGAGTTTCCTATATAGGAAAAATCCTCCAACTGATAGTACATTGTCCCTTCCGCTAATCTCAATTGACATGCATGAGTTATTTATGAGAGAATATTCATTTATCTGAAGTGCATCAGTTACATGCATGCATGCATTAACTAACTAAACTCACAATTAGTTCAAAAGACTATTTGAACTAATCTAACTGGACTTAACTCAATTAACTGAGCTAACTAATTACAACTCAAAGTACAACTCATCCTGATCTCCTTAATCAAGGGGTAACTTCTTCAATTAATGGAGAAATCGTTGCATGTCTTCAAATAGACTTCATGTTTGATTTCCCACAACTAATTAACTCAAGATGAATTAATTAATTATTTTAAAAACAATGGCTAAGATCAAATTCGAATTTTAATTCTCAATTTTAGTTTAGGGACTAACTAAAATTGGAATGTATCCCGAAATGCTATTTATAGCAATGCTATTTTTAGCACTTCCATTTTTCATTCTTTGTTGCTATGTCCAACACTGGTACCTGAAATGCTATTTAAAGCAATGCTATGTTTAGCATTTCCTATTGCCATTTTCAACATAACAGAGTAATGGCACAGAAGAACAGGATGATGGTACAAAGGATTACAAATCAGAATCAAGAAATTGGGGAAAGAGAATGTTTTAAGTTGTATACGATGTTTAACCTAGTCCAAGTAGCATATACACGTGGGTACACAGAATAAAAGAAGCGTATACGTATGCACGTAGTTTCACAAAAGGAAAAGTGTGCATGGGATGGAAAATTAAGGTTAAATAATACCAAGGGTCCATACCATGGTATTAGCCCACAATATTGAGCGGAATAACGATTACTTGATCCCGTCTAAGAATACCATAAGTTCTAAGTGTTGTTTTGGTGCATGGTATTGACAAAGGCTCTAAGTATATAAGGAGGTGAAGATAAAAGGGCTAAGTGTGCAAGTGAAAGGGTTTTTCATGAATACTTCTATCTGAAGTATATTTTGTGTTGTAAGGGCTATGGTTATGATATAGATCTGAATATCTTGTGCACCCTTGGATTTAATGTTGGATCAGGATCATGAGACCTAAAATGACATATCATTGTATGATATGATAATGGATAGGCTAGATCTAAATGCTAATGCATGCTTTATCCTTTAAATGCTATGATCTGGGTATATATGAGGTCTTGAAAAGTTGTGAAGTTATAAGTCATTATTTGCAGATCTATACGCAAGTTCGCCTCGGTGAAGGCGTGTATACACGTAGATTCAACACTTCCAAGTAGTGTATGTAGAGGAAGGGTTTGTTTCTCAGAAATGACTGATCTATCTGATCATCACAACTATTTTATTGATGTTTTTCAATGATGTCTTCATTAGTTATGAAGTCAAACTGATTGTATAAGGAGATTGAGTCTGGTTGACTGATTGATTGAGTAAGAAGGGTCATCTTTGCTACTATCTGTTTAGAACTCTGTAATATGACAATACATCTTTAGAATGTCTTTGGTTGGTACAGTGTTTGGTACAAAAGTTTTATGATTCAGTATATTTAGAGATATACGCAGGTTGGGTTGCAGAAAGTAGCGTATACAAGCAGGTTGTCCTCATTGAAGTAGCATATACATTTTGACATATGATTTTTGAGGTTGCAGTTGGTTCTGGTTGTTGATGCATTGTTTTGAGTTCAGTTATGTGTATTGGTTACAGTGATCTGACTGTTCCAATTGATTGGTTGAATTTTGATTAAGTGTCAGTTGATTGGGTTTTCAATGAATAGTTGATTCAGTTGTACCAGAAATTGATGATTGGGTGATACAGTTGTGTTAGAGGTTTCAGTGATTGTTTGATTCAATTGTGTCAGAAGTTTCAATGATTAGTTGATTCAGAAAGTGATGATTGCGTTTCAGTTATGTCAGGGATTGATGATTGGGTTTCAATGATTGATTGATTCAGATGATGGATGAATGTGATACAGTGATGATTTATAGTTTTGAGTTTTGGTATTGAACTTAAGTATTGATAATGGGTCGAATATGAAAATTTGATAAAACGTGGCCTACAATTTATGATGTGTTGAACCTGGAGTAGTATGAAATTTTATGAAATGTGGTCCCTGGAGAAAGAGTGAAGGTGGTAGCCTTCTGTAGGCCAGTGCCTACGTACTGGTAAACATATTAGCCAGTATAAGAGCTAGGGGGTTGTAGCTCCCTTCCAATAGCAACTGGAGAACGAGTGAAGGTTGTAGCCTTCTGTAGGCTGGTGCCTACGAACTGGTAAACATATCAGCTAGTACAAGAGCTAGGGTTCGTAGCTCGCTTCCAATAGAAGCTGGAGAATGAGAGAAGGTTGTAGCCTTTTGCAGGTGGGTCACAGTGTACTAGTATGAGTCTGCACCAATACAAAATTGTAAATAACTTTTTCTTTATATTAAAAAGAAGACAGAGACGACAACAACAAGTGGTTTTCTCCCGCATTGGGTTTGCACCTTAAATCCTGGTGTTCATGTGTGTTGCTTATGTGTGATGGTTTATCTTGTTATTATAACACTTGGTTACTGTTGATCTAATGTTTAATAAAGTACTAATTCACTAACTGAAGACAAACATATGATGGATTAACTGAATCATAATTTCACTAGATTTACGTTAATTATCTTAATAATAGTCGCATACACACGCAGGTTCTATTTAGTAAAGTTGCGTATAGAAATCTAAATATGAAATGTAAAAAGTTATTGATTTGTAAATATTGATTCACCCCCCCACCCCCCCCTCTCCCCCTCCCCTCTCAGTATTTTTCCTAACACTTAGAGGAAATATCAAAAGAAGTATATGTTATGAAGAAGTAGCCACACCCTCTACAAACACAAATAAAAGAAAAATGTCTCCAAGCATTGACTATAAAAAGTGAACCAAAATATGATACCCTAATGCCAATGACATCTTTTTCTTGTTGTTCCAAGGAACTCTCCTCCTTAGGAATAAATGGGTGTTAGGTCCCTGTACTACTAGTGTAACCCCTTATTGTTTTTAGTACAACTGCCCTTATTATATTGTTGTGCCCATGTAGTCGCCATATTGTTATTATTGTGCCCCATAGAAGCCCACTATTGTTATTGTTGCGACCTTACATTATTAGTGTTATGTTGACTCTGATACCAGATGTTATGAAACCACCTCACAAAAATATAGAAAAGAAAGACCAATGCCTTAGAAATCAGCCTCTTCGAGGGGGCAACCTCCTTTACATTACGCAAATGAACAATTCTTCAACGACACAAATGACAAGACCTCCTTTCTATATATAGGAGTTTAAGGGGTCATAATGTAATCATAACTGACATAACAACGATAATGTAGGGGCACAACAATAACAATTGTGGGCTTCTATGGGGCACAATAATAACAATATGGGGACTACATGGGCACAAAAATATAATAAGGGGGGTTGCAATAATAACAATAAGGGGTTACACTAGTAGTATAGGGACCTAACAATGGGACCAATAAAATTATTTCAACCATGCCTAATCATCCATTCATTGACCTAAGATGTTAGTCTATTGTAGAAATAAGATTTTCTCTTTAGTTGTTAGCAAAACGAGCCACTCTTATGAAAACATAAGATGAAACCCTTATTCCAAGGTATATGGATACACAACCAATAAATGGTTTCACAAGTCTTGCCGCAATTGGTGGTATTCATAAAGAATAAAAGATGAATTGGTAAATGATCCTAAAGAAGATGAGGTAATCATACAAGCCTTGAGTGCACAATTTTATGGTCTTGAGAAGGATGTGTATTATGAAAATCTTGCATCATTATTCATGACTTAGAGGCTTTGTGACTTCACATACCATGATCAATATTTTTTTTTATATGCAAAAATTGATAATAGAATCATGAAAAATGAATGAGCTTTCATGTATAAAATATTGCATCAGAAGTTTTTCAGGAGCACTTCCTAATGCATTTGATCAATATTTCAAAGATAATCACATTACTTTGGAAGACATGTCTCTAGCAATGGTTGAAGGACACATTAGAATTGTAATCCAAGAGCATTGTTTTGTGAAAAGAGTTAGCATGCATGTCTCAGTCTATGAGTTAGCTAAGTTTCTATATATGCTCCCTCATACACGCCATGTGATATGGATGATAAAAAATACACTGAGCTAAATGTCAATGAAAGGTTGCAAAGTGAAGCATAAAGTATTGTTGTAAAGTCTTTGGAAGAATGTACCTGTCAAAGTTTGAGTCTCGACATGTGAAAGGTAAGTTTAATTTTTCTCTAATATTTCACCAGGCTGAGGGCAGGAGAAATATTAGGTAGAACATAAATTTGAGTTCTCTCTAATATTCCTCCCATCCTCTCCCAAGGGAAATATTAGAGAAAACTTAAAACTAGGGGGTGGGGGAAATATCATTTAGTTAGTGTTTGATCAATGTTTTCAAGTTTACTTACTTTATCCAAATGATCCTCATTTTGACATTCACATATACTAGATAAGGATTGGCTAATTTAAACTCATCTCACTTGTTTTGAAGGAAGTTAGGTCTACCCTGTAAACTACCTTAGTCATGTTCATGACATGAAACATAACCAAGTAAACATTTGGCACTTTAGATATTGTACATGGGCATCTAAGAATTATGTGGAGAAATTTAATTGCCACCTTCCTCATACATGAAAAGACTTTTAAATCCCTACAAAAGCAAAACAAATGGGGGATTTTTCACATATTTGGATTGTTATGTTGTTAATTTGTCTTTGTGAGCTATTGATTACTTGATTTTTTTTCCCATTTAGTGGAATTTTGGGTATGTGTTGTATTCTTTGCATCACTATCCCCACACGCAATTCATACGTGGTGGGTGTAGGGTGGGGGTTGATAGCATCCCTCGCTCAAGGGTTCGAGGGTGGAGCCCCTAATTTTCTTTTAGGGTGCTTTGCTTTAGTTTTCGCATTTTCTGGCACACAACTCACCTATTTGTGGTTTTATGGAACACAATTATTATCATCAATGGCACTGTAATTTTGATTAGGGAACTACAATTATATTCTAATCCAAGGTTAATGAATTGGGGGCTTCTGGGTACCACGAGATATATAAATGGTATTATAACATTGTAAAGAGAGAATATACTAAAAAATCATTCTAGTTTTCTTGGTTTGGGTTTCATGTGAAATTTTTATCTACTGCAACTATTGGAAATTATTCTTCTAACTAAAAATTTAATATGTAGTTTATTTGCTATGACAAACAACAAATAAAATCACATCTGCAATTTTCACCATGAGAATATTGCGGAAAATAAAATACTAGAAATTGAGAAATTCTAGCACACACATAAGAATTTTGACAACGTTATTTTTGTACAACTGTCCCCGGAAAAACCCAATGCAGGAAAATCAGTGTAGCAGATGAGGGTTTTATTATTATTTTCAGCAACAATTTTGACTACAATATTAGATGCTCAACTAGCAATCTAATCTGAGGAAAATACTGGAAAAATATAGTGAGGAATTTTCTCTCACCCCATATTTAGATTCTTCCTCCAAAATTACCTCCCCAACCTCTTCATTGAGTCTCCTGAGTCACCCTCTGCGCAGATCTTAAGATGGCCCTTAAGAATTTCAGCCTTCCTTCCTTTGCCTCTTCCAGAGACTGGAAACCTTCCTCCGTAATGTTGTTGTGCTCCTCTTCCACCTGCTAACCACCCTCTAGCTCTATCTTCTCTACTAAGCTACAGCCACTGAGAAAATTGAACTGCCTCTGTAATTGAGTATCTGCTATGGTGTTTTTTTTCCATCGCCACATCGATCTCCTCTTATAATCCATTGTTGGAGCACCAATGACCAAGATTAAAACTTAATCAATGGCTAGGATCATCTCTGGATTGATCCTTGTGATTTTCTAGATGATTATTACCTTAACTCAATTAATACTGATTAATTAACCATATTCCATAAGTTTAGACTTGGGAAATATTTAAAAATCAATTAGTAATCTAATTGAGCCACTTCTAGGCAAAATTTCTAGAAACGATTTCAAAGTTTTGGATATCTCATGTGTTCTAGCCTCTCCACCAAATTTCGTGGCTAGAACACATCTGATGCTACAAAAACTAACACTCCCTCTTAGCGAGGAATGCGTTCTAGTGTTTCACACCCTGCCACAACACTTTGTAACTGTATCATCTCTTGTCACACTACTGATATCTGGTTGCTGCTACCCACCAACCACTGCGCAAATCTGATATACGTTGCATTTGTGCTACTGCTGACCCTATTATATTGTTGTGAAAATTGCATCTGCACTGCAACTCCCTCTCATCTATTATTTTTTCAACTAAGAATCATCCAAGGTAATCTTCCTTTGCGACTAAAACATGTTCTCCACCATACCCATATGTTATATGAAATAGACGAACTTAGCTCTTCTTAGGGTTTTCGTGAGTATATCTGCAACTTACACTTCTGTGGGAACATATTATAGTTGAACTGCTTGACGTTGTACACAATCTCTGATGAAATGACATTGAATATCTTTGTGTTTCTACCTGTCATGAAACACCTGATTCTCAGAGAGATTTATGCAACTATGATTATCATAGTAAACATTGGTCACCTCAATCTTCTGCCTGAACAAGATCATTAGTAGCTTTTGAATCCATATAGCTTCACATGTAGTTGTGCTTGTTTCCATATACTTTGCTTCTGCAGAGCTCAGAGTTACTAAATTATGCTTCCATCTATAACAAGAAACCATTCCTAATCCAACGTTGAAGCAATACCTAGAGGTATTTTTCCTGTCCACTAAACTGCCTACGCAATCTGCATCTGTAAATCCACATAATCTGACATCATCTCCTCAAGTATATCTTAAATTATACTCGATTATGTCATGCACATACCTCAGAACGTGGCTCGTTGTTGTGCAATGTACCCTGTTTGGTTTTACCATTAACTAACTAAGGGTATTGACTGTGAAGCAAATATTTGACCTCATATTGACTAGATACATAAGAGATCCAATAAGATGTCTATACAAGGTGGGGTCGACATCCTTGTCATCTGATGCATCTATCTTCTTCGAGTAGTGATCATGGGCGTATACATGGGTTTGCAATCATGCATTTTGAACCACTTCATAATATTTGTAGTGTATCTTCCTTGTCCAAGGAAGATCTCCCCATTCTTCTACCATACTTCCAATCCTACGAAATATTGCATCAACCCCAAATATTTCATGTTGAAATTTGCCGTCAGGTTCCTCTTGCAGTCCTCTATGAGCCCCGATGATCCTGTCAAAAAGGAATCGTCCACATACATGGCAATAATGAGTGGCTCACCCTCTACCATCAAATAATAAATGTTCTTTCTTTCATAGACCACCTCACTCAGTTTCGAAACCATACAACAATCCAACTCAACTAAGTACAAGAGAACCCATCACACCATGGCTATCCATAAATGGCAAGGCAAGGTTGAAAATACTGTCACATCTGGAGAAACACATGCCAATGACAAGAAGAGAACCAAATACACACATGCATGCCAAAACTAGCAGGGAAATCACACATGCAAAGCAATACCTGCAAATAATCTCGTTGTAGCTGCTAGATGTTGCTCTACCTTGTGATATTTTCTTTCCTTTACCTTCTTGGTCCTTCCTTTGCTTTCCTTGATCTAATGCTAGAGTGCTCCAAGAATGCTCTAAGCATCCAAGAGTGAGAGAGATAGAGAATAGAGAGAGAGAGAGAGAGATCCAAAACTGAAATGAAAAAAGGTACCAAGTGATCCTCAGAAGCCTTTTTATTAATAAGGCCTATATTTTGTTCAATTTCCATTATTTTTGTTCATTTTCCTCCTCACATGCAACCTATGACCTTTCACCTTCATTTTCTCCTAATTTCCATTATGAAATAAAATACCAATAAATGTCATGTGCCTTCCCAAAGTCTTTGCTAATTTCCCTTAGACATATTAAACCAAATGAGCACCCACATTAGGATGTTTTTCCCAACACTCAGCTTGGAATACAAGTCTCATGAACTTGGTTATTATTTTGCCTTTATTAACTTTATTACATGGAATTTTGACCAGGGATGTTACATAACCCTCCCCCTTAGGGGAACACCATCCTCAGTGTTTAGTGACACCTATAACTAAAAAGACTACTGAAAGCAAAGCATACTTCCCATGGATCTTTATAACTTAGCTCGATGCAATATTTACAATGATCAACCTGCTAAGAATCAAACCAACATGACACATAACAACCATAACAACATGACACCCATAGCACTTATTGGAGCTTTATAACATTGTTCATGGTAGTATTTACATAAACATACATATGTATATATACCAAAACATCACACCAAAATATAAACCAAAAATATTGACTTAACCAATTAATAGAGGAGGATACATAGCCCGCATTTGATCTACCATCTCCCATGTAGCTTCATCGGGACCAAAATGCTTGCACTGCACTTTAACCTACTTGATTGCTCGATTCCAGAGCATGCGAATATTTTTCTGCAATATACATTGAGGTTCCCGCTAGAATTCTTAATCTGGCTCCACCTGCAATACATACCATTCAATCACATAATCAACATCTTTAACATACTTCTTAAGCAATAACACATGGAAAACACCATGGAATTTCACTGTCAGAGGCAGTTCAATTCAATAAGCTACTGGTTTAATCCTCTCAAGGATCTTGAAAGATCCACAAAACTGAGGTGCCAACTTGGCGCATGATCCAATCCTTAAGGAGCTCTTCTTGGGCTTGATGCGCAAATATGCATGTTCCCCAACCTGAAACTTCTTAAACAACTTATTCCAATCTACATAACCTTTCTACTAGTCTTGTGCTCCCTTTATATTTTTCTTGATAACCTGCATTTCCTGCTCCATCTCTGCCAACATGTTCGGTCCTATCAATACCCTGTTCACTAGATCACTCACCCTGATGGGAGTATTACAACTTTGCCCATATAGTGCCTAAAACGGACTCATCCTGAGTGACTCCTGATAATACCCACTACTATAAGAAAATTAAACCAACGAGAGGTACTCCCCATCTCCTCTATTTATGCATCACATACATCCTCAACATGTCCTACAATATCTTGTTGAACCTCTTTGTCTATGCATCTATCTACATATGATAAGTTGTGTTGAAGTCCAATTTTGTCCCCAAACCTGCAAACATCTCTTTACAAAACATTGAAGTGAAATTAGCACCCCTGTCTGACACAATCTTCCTTGGAACACCATGCAACCTCACTACATCTCTGATGAATACTTATACCACATCACTACTTGAATGAGTATAGTTCACTGGAATGAAGTGAGTTATCTTAGTCAACATGTCCACCACAACCATGATGGAATCATGTTGTCTGGATGTCCTTGAAAAACATGTGATGAAATCCATGGAAATGACCTCCCACTTCCACTCTAGAATCAGAATCGGTTGTAGTAGTCCACCTGGATGCTTACATTTTGCTTTCACCTACTGACAGTCCAAATATCTAGCCACAAACTCTGCCACATCCTCCTTCAAATTCAACCAATGATAAAACTTCTTCATTGCTATCAATGTCTTCTGGTATCTTGTGTGACTTGAATACGATTTTGCATGCGAAAGATAGTCTTCTTGAGCTCATTGTCATTCGACACATATATCCTATCCCTAAAACTGACCAAACCATTTATTGTAAGATGATAGTCCACATCCAGACCACTTGTACGCTGTTGTAACTTGTGCATAAGCTCCATATACCTGTCACCCTTTTGTCGTGCCTATAAGATCTGATTATGTAATTCTATCCCATAAGAACTCATAGTTGTTATGTGATTCACCTGTACTCTCCTGCTAAGAGCATTTGTAGCCCTATTCTCCTTACCCTTAATGTACTTGATCTCGAAATCAAACTCACCAATTTTTTCCAACCATCTAGCTTGTCTGACATTCAGATTCGGTTGGTCAAATATATACCTCAATCCAATGTCATCACTCATAAATACAAACCTCCTCCCAAGAAGATCGTGTCTCCACATTTTCAATGCATGGATGATCGTTGTCAACTCAATATCATTAAGAATTCTCTTAGATCTGTTAAGGACCCTATTGATCCTAAAGACACGAACGGAGTCTACCTTGTTCCTTGCTCCTGTGGTATCCCCTATATTGGGGAAACATGTAGGTCTATTAAACAGAGGATTAAGGAGCATGTTGTTGATATTAGACACAATTTTTCACGCACATCAACCCTTACCGAACATGCAGAGAAATCGAAACACCATGTCTGCATTGAAGTCTCCAAAGTCATTGCTAGGGTTAATCTTTTCCACCACAGGAAACTTAGGGAAGTGATCAAAATCGAAAGGCATGCCAGTAACCTTAATAGGGATGACAGGTGGAAGTTAAGTAAAAGCTGGATTCCATCCCTTTCACCATGACTCCTCCTCTCCTTTTTTTTTTCTCCTTTCTCCGTCTGTCTCCTCCTAATTTTCTTCTTTCCTCTTCTAGTCTTATCCCCTATTTTCCTCTTTAATTATCTTTATCTTCATTCGTCTAATATAATGAGCTTATTATATCTTTTTTAACATCCTTTTTTTTTTTTTTTTTAAATCTTGATTTCATTTTGCGTTGAATAATATTCTTAGCTATTAATATTGCAGTTAATCTTTAGGGTTATCTCTGCTTTCCTCCTATTTAAGGCCAAGTTTTCCTCTAATTAGGAATAATCATATTAAATTGACAACATTAATAAATTATTCTTATTAGTGAAACTGATAATATTAATAAATTTATCATAAATTTATCACTAAAATATAGTGAAATAATTTTTGTTTTAGTATTTATTTATAAATTTAATTATTTAATTTTATTTTTTGATATATATATATATATATATATATATTGGATATTCATAACAACTAGTTTTCAACCGAATTTATTCTATTTAATAAGTCAAATTATATTATATAAATTAACTATTACCATATAAATTGTTATCATTAAATTATTATTTTATAATATCGAAATTAAATAATTAATTATCACATAACAACTAGTTTTTAACTAAATTTTGAATTATTAAACAGAGAATCCCTTACCACTTTTTCTTAAATTAATATTTTACCAATGGCTAGTTTCCAATGACTAACTCTGGGCAATGATGCATCCATGCTATTTATTCCTTCACACCGATTGATTTGTCACCTTGTCCTGAGGCTGAACCACATTAGTTGGTTCGAAACGTTGACCAAATCCTAACGATGTGATAATCTGAAAGACTTATAACTACAATATGGATCACAAAAGTCTTAGATCTAACATCAATATCACATGTCAGATAATTCTTCTCATGCACATTTAGTTTTCGTGACTCATAGCATACTACCTGTCCTTCCTAAATAAGGATTCCACCTAGTCCTCTGTTGCAAGCATATTTACATACCACAAACTCTTTGTCTGTATTTGCAATCTTTAACGCTGGAGCATTCGACAACAACTGCTTCAATTGTTCAAACTTGATTCACATTCATTGTCCATTCAAAATTCTTGCCTTGTCTCTACAGTGACGTAATAGGATATGTAATGCGAGATAAGTTCCTGATAAACCTCCTACAGTAACCTGCTAGCCCCATGAATGTTCTTACCTCATCCACATTTCTAGGAGCTTCCCACTCCATGATAGCCCTTATCTTCTTTGCATCCACTGTTATTCCTTCCTTGGAAACAACATGTCCTAAATAATGTACCTTTATCTGAAAGACACTACCTTTACTGAACTTAGCATACAACTGATGCTCTCTCAGTAATATCAATGTTGTTGCTAAGTGCTTGACATGCTATTCCTCATTTTTAGAATTTATCAAGATGTCATCAATGAATACAATAACAAACTTGTCCAGATAAGGATGCAATACATTGTTCATCAAGCACATGAAAGTAGCTGGAGAATTAGTCAAATCAAATGGAACTACAACAAACTCATAATGCCCATACTTGGTCTTGAAAATTTTCTTGTAAATGTCCCCTTCCTTGATGCGTACCTGATGATATCCTGCTCTCATATCAATCTTCGAGAACACTGCTTCTCCCTTCAACTAATCGAACAAGTCATCAATCCTCAGCAACAAATACCAATTATTGATGATCACCTTTTTCAAATTATTGTAATCAATGGATAGACTGAGAGTTCCATCCTTCTTCACAAACAACAAAGGTTCACCCCCACATGCACCCCAAGGTGATACACTTGGCCTAATGTATCCCTTGTCAAGAACTTTCTTCAAATGTAACTTCAGCTCTACTAACTCTCGTTTGCTCATCCTTTACGGTGCCTTCAATGATGGTGTTGCCCCTAGTAGCAACTCAATGGAAAAGTCCACTTCTCTGTGAGGCGGTAACTATGAAATCTCTGCTGGAAACACATCATGAAACTATTACAAGATCAGGTACTTGCATCCTCAACATCCTTACCTTTATCACTAGAAATATGCACTGCAAATAACACACACCACTTTTTGTGATTTCAGTTTTCCTGCATATTTGCCACCATTCTAGCTGATGTTGCCTTCTTCTTACCCTACAAAATTCTTTGTTCTCCATTTTCATCCAAACACTCAATGGCCTTGTCATAACAATCCACCTTACTCGTGTGAAGATACAACTAGTCCATACCCAAAAGCATATTATATGATCCCAATGAAAATACATTCAAATGCTCTTAGGTAGGTATACCAGTCAACTCGAATGCATAAGCTCTTACCCAATGATACACTCTCTTCTTTATACTTATAGTCAACTACAATAACCAATATTTTGGGTGCACTTATTTATTCAAACCACACTTTTCCACCAGGTCAGTATTAACATAACTCTAATTAGATTCAGGTTCAATCAAAATGGAAACAACTTGATCACAAAAATTATCGTCCAACACCGCAACTGTCCTATACCATCACCTTTATTTTGTTGTCCTCCATGCTGCGACCCATTAAACTTCTTGTAAGGTGCAACATTTTCTTTCTCACCTGCATCCTGAGGCCTTGTTTTTTCGGCTACCATTTATCTGTAGCTTTGTCTTTGCCTTTCCAACCTTGCTGAGATTATGTCTTGCGCTTTGACTGCTCATAACAATTCTTTAATTTCCCAATAACTTCCTCAAGCAACTAAGTCTCATCATACTCAATCCAATCTCTAAATTCTAGTGGCAATCTGTTATGAAACCAGCTCAAGAAAAGATAGAAAAGATAGATCAACGCCTTAGAATTCAGCCTCTTCGAGGGGGAAACCTCCTTTATATTACATAAATGAACAATTCTTGGATGATTC
>APFE031085273.1:3025-28247 GCA_000404065.3 Pinus taeda | reverse complement strand
CATCCATCTTAGCTTCTACATCTTTCTTTAAACCATCCATCTTAGATTCTGTTCCTTTTGTGTAAGGGACAGTTGTTGCACTTGGTCTTGCAATTTTGATATATCATGTTGCATTTCTTCCTCTTCTTCATGAGTCATGCTAGAGCTTTTAGGTTCCTTACTAGGTTTTGCATTTTCTTTCCTTGGGGCATCAGTTACTGATAATAATGCTCTACTAGCTCTTTGAATTCCTTCAAAATAAATTTTCAAACCAATCTTAAGCAAAAATTTAAGAAAATCTACACACCTTTTTTCACTTTGTAGGAGCTCGATATTGCCTCTAATGTATCTCTATACTTTCCGATCATCTAGTTCTAAATTTGTGACTTTTAGTGGCCCTCTGTGTCCTCTTTCCAATGCCACAACTCTGACCCAAATTGGATTCTCCAAGGAAGAGTTATGCGAAATATCCTACAGTGACTTGATTATAGACTAGTTCAGTAGAGTGAACTTGTACGACGTGCCACGAGTCACTGTTTCTACGTTTGGATCTGAAAAATGCATACACGAAACTACAATCCATTCTCTTTCTGTACCTTCTTACGAAGTTTCAATCCGATCCCCAGATAGAAAGTTATGACGATTTTCCCCAGGTTACCTGTTTGGAATGTAATTCAGGAGTCTGCAAAAAGACCAAATTCCTCAGATCATATCTCCGCAAATATAGCGCGAAAAGCTCTGAAATTCGGGCCAAGATTCAGAGCGATTTCTTCTCAAATGGGTTTTTTTTTCGACTTTTGAAACATCACAAAAAAAAAGTTACAACGAAAATTCCACAATGACTTGTTTGGAGCAACGAAACCCTAGAATCCAAAGTTCTGATACCAAATGTTATGAAACCAGCTCAAGAAAAGATAGAAAAAGATAGATCAACGCCTTAGAATTCAGCCTCTTCTAGGGGGCAACCTCCTTTATATTACATAAATGAACAATTATTGGATGATTCAAATGACAAAACCTCCTTTCTATATATAGGAGTCTAAGGAGTCACAATATAATCTAGCCGACCTAACAATAATAATATAAAGCCACAAAAATAACAATAGAGGGATTCTATGGGGCATAGTAATAACAATATGGGGGAAATAGGGGCACAACGATATTAATAAGGGGTATAACTACAATAGTAATGGGGTAATCACTAGTATTATAGGCACCCAACACAATCCATTGGTAAATCTCTAAATTTTGGCCTTCTCATCCTTATGATACAGTGCATACCTCAATAACTCCAAGAACTTACATTTATTCCTCATATGTCATTGATCCCATCTTTAACTTGTAGAATTCCTTGGCTTTTTTGTCATAGTACCTTTTTGACAAGTATTTCCTCCAGAAAAGTTTCTTGAATTCATGCCAACTCAACTCTTCTATCTTGATGTCTCTAACCCGCTTCACATCTTCCCACCATATATATGCCTTCCCTTTGAGGCTGAAGATAGTATTTTGGCCTTCATATTCTTTGTTTATTCATGCAACTTAAATAATCTCTTCATCCCAAGTAGCCATGCTTCTGCATTCTCCACTTCTTCAAATCTCCATCAAAGGTAGGTGGCTTCGCTATCTTGAAATAATCTGGTAAATATCCCCTGTCATTCCTCTTGTAAGGATGATAATGATGATGTTGATAGTGCTTGTCATAACTAGAACTAGAATATAACCTATGTCCATCACCTCTCCTATCTGGAGTATTCAAGATCCTACCATCTCAGATCATGTCATCCCTATCCGACTTTTGCTCACCATGAGATCTACTGCCATATGCCCCATTTGTCTTGTTTTCCTGCCCATGGTTGATCCGAAGCGGTCCTTGTCTCTGCAATTCTAACAAACTCTGAAGAATTATTGTGTTGACTTCTTCTTTTTTCTCATGTTCCTTCATGATTATGTCATTATCTTCCTTGCAACTTCTTATTTATACCTTCAAAGTTCTCAATGTGACTGTTAAGTTAGAAGAGTACCCAACACCACGCTTCTCATTTGATCCATAGGGAGGGTCTCGTGAACTATAGTCTACCATCTTGCTAGTCATCTTTGATCTCTTTCCTACAAGTACACCATGTCAGCTAAAACCAAAACGTAACATAATCAACATACCTCAGTATATTTCAGGGGAGGATGTCTCATTTTCAAGGCCAGGACTCAGACCACTCCACAAAACTTCATGAGACTTTCAAGAATGATAAATGACATTGAAACAAAGGAGCTAAAGCAAATACTTGAGTAAGGACTTGACTGGACACCTACTAGCCATGATAGGAATTTCATCAAAGACGTCACAAATATACAATTACAGGCCATAACAATAGATTTGAGTATAATGGTCTCATACTTATCTGAGATTCGTAAAGAAGAATTGTTGACATATCACAGTAGAGGCATTATCATATATTAGGTCATGTATTCATTGTGATTTCAATTACTAATCAAAACATGATGAGAGCCATACATCAAGTTTGTCATAAAACATACTCATAACCAGCATATAACCAACATAAATAACAAGGATATAGTAGCCATAAAATCCACATATAAGTCAATACATTTACACATGAAATAGCAAGGAGAAGGATATTAATGAATACAAAATCCAACCAAGTTTGGGACGTCCACAAACCACCCGACCATAGATTGGCTGAACCAAATATTTCTTTTAGCCAATCATCCTCGTGCCATATTCCAAGCATGAATGTGGGACTCACAACAAAACCAATCCAAGTTTCCTTGACATTTACTACAATCCCCATCAGATCACTAGGCCCTAAACAAGCATGGATGCCACCAGATTTCTCCACTTATATTGTGAGGAATTTTCTGATCTCCTAGTCTCTAGGATTTATCATATATCCTGCCATGCAATGGTTAATGATTCCTAGGCCTAATCAAGACTCCACCCTCCAAGCTTTACTGAATATCATGACATTCACTAGTTTAATATTCCTAGACTTGATCGGGGGAACAAACCTCTAGGATTTACCATATATCTTTCCATTCATCAGTCAAGGATTCCTAAGCCCACCGAGGCACACAAAATCTGGCTTTATGCAATGCCACTTTCTCTGGTCCAGGGATTCCTAGGCTTTGCGTTCTTTCTTTCAGATAGCACCTCACTCAGTTTCAAAGGCATCTGGAAATCTAGATCAATCAAATACAATAGAACCCATCACACCATGACTATTCGGAAATGGAAAGGCAAGGCTGAAGAACACTGCCACACTAGGAAAAACCCATGTAAATGATAACAAGAGAACTAAATACACACATGGATGTACCACGCATGCCAAAAATAGAAAGGAAATCACACATACAAATCGATACCTGCAAATAATCCTACTGTAGCTGCTCTTCCTTGCTTGATCTTTGCGTTCCTTTGCCTTCTTAGTCCTTCCATTTCTTTCCTTGATTTAATGCTAGAGTTCTCCAAGAATGCTCTAAGCTTCCAAGAGTGAGAGTAAGAGAAGACAAAGAGAGCTCCAAAATTGAACTAACAAAAGGTACCAACTGATCCTCATAAGCCTTTTTATTAATGAGGCCTCTATTTTCTTTAATTTTCAATTATTTTCCTTCATTTTTCTCCTCACATGCAACCTCTGACCTTTCCTTCCTTTTCTCCTAATTTCCATTATTTTCATAAATAAAATGCTAATTAATGCCTCATCCTTTCCAAATCCTTTTCCATTGCCATTGCCTCTACCAATTTCCCTTAGCCATAATAAACCAAATGAACACCCACACTAGGATGTTTTTCCCAACACTCAGCTTGGAATATGTGTCTAATGACCTTGGTTATTATTTTTCCTTGAATAACTTTATTACATGGAATTTTGACTAGGGTTATTAGAGTGACCTTGATCTGGCACATAGGGTTTATTGGAAAAATTAATGAAGCAACAAATTACACCTTTTGCGATGGGAATCTTGTCGGTCCTAGGCAAAATTGTCACTTGGTGGACTGTGTAAAGGGCGAAATTATGACGCAGTTAGAAAGATTTTCCAATTTGCAGGACAAATAACAGAGCTTGGCTTGGAGAAGCATATCTTGCTCAATTTTTAACCTTTTTGAGCTTAAGAGAAGCCTAGATGGGGGTTTTTGAGTGTCCTGGACTCAATGGAAGCCTCAGTTTTTTTATATGAGCACTTTATGATTGAATTTTAGCAGAATCAAGTATTTTAGTGCTAGAGGCAGAGACAATTTTGAAACAATATGGAGGCATATTTAAGCATGGAGAGAGCCTAGTTAGAGGTCTTCTAGCCTTCCAATTTTATTTGTGGTAGTTGTTACTTTAGTAGAGAAACTATTTTTAGCCTTTTATCATTACGTTAAGGAGATAAGCTCTTTTTTAATATCATCTTGAGAAATAAAAGGATAAGCCTTCTCCATAGGCTCCATGAGTCATTCCAAATTATCCTGAGTTGGATTCAGATCATGGGAAGTGGATAAAGGTTGAAGAGGTAGATCAATGATTTGATCTGTATATTTCCCAACTTCAACATACCATAAGGAGGCACCCAAATTGGTATTGGAAAAGGAGGAGGACAAGGAAAAAAAGGAACAGTAAGTACCTCCTCTGAGATTAGTTGTGTCTCATGATTTACAAGAGTTGGGAGAGTGGAAATATCAAGGGGTTTCGACTCACCATGTAAAGAGATTCAAACCAAACTTTCAAAATTCCTTTTAAGGAAGTCCCAATCCATATCTTCTCTAGGAAACTCACAACACAAGTGAAGGAATCTATTAGAAAAATCCACAATTGATTCATGAGGCTCCATTCTAAGTTGATTAATTATTTTAAAAATATCTAAGGAATCATACATATCAAAATCTTGATGAATCTCCTTGAGGAATTAATCAAATGAATGGATAGAGGGAGATGGTAAGGTATGACACCATTGATTAACATGACCTTCAAGAGTGAGGGTGAATATAATACACACAATATCTTCATCGTTGATTACATGAGATTTACAAAACCTAAGAAAATCATTTATGTGTTTTGATAAAAATGTACCACCCTCGCCATTAAACCTAAATTGAGACAAGACATGAACAATTTCCATGAATATGGAAAGTTTACCAGGAGATAGGTTAGAGAAACACTCTAGGATTATGATTTGGGAAAGATCCATTTAAGATAATAGATTCAAAATAGACTGAACGGGCACAACTTTTCAACTGGCCCTCCTTCTAACACTAGAATGTTGATGGTTCTGGATACTGCCAACATACAGGGGTCTCCTCGATGTGATGTCCCAATTAGACCTCACACTATTTGGATTAGGAGCCCCATTCAGAGTACCGACCCAACTACCACAACACAAAGGTTCGCGTTGGTTTCAATAGATAACATTAGCGATTATATACATAGACCTTGAAGAAGCAAGCAACTTGACATTCTGAAACACCGATTGCAATGTCTAAAAGGAGACCTTCACGAGTGGGAGATGAGAGTGAAAAGATTCATTAGCAAAATATTTCACATAACGATTGTTAAAGCGAATGCAACACACATTCAACAAGATGAGTACTAAATCCACCGAAATAGTTCAATTTCTGTAGTACATATGAAGACAACATATATTGTAAACATCCCAAGAATAGTCCTAAAACATCCGTGATACATGCACGAAAATGTGTTGGCTCATTAAGTTTCAATTAGGTGAAATATCCAAGTGCATAGTTACAATGATGAGGCACTAGATCCAGTAGTGGAACATTAAGTCTTTTCTTGCTTCTCTAAAGAATAATTTTCTCTCCTATGCCATGTAGAGAAGCCAATACCAACTCTCCTAAGCTTAAGCCTCCAAAATCCCTTTGCTTAAGTTATGAGGTTGCTTTTAAAGCAAGAGGAATGAACTTTCATCCCCTCTTGAATCTTGAATTTCCCTCATGACTCTTGAACTTATAACGTGTCCTTTCGGCTTCTAAACTACTCTTTAACTTCTAATGACTTTTGGACTTCTCTAAATGACCTTTGGACTTCTCTAAATTACCTTTAGACTTCTCCTAAAGACATTTTTGTCCATATATGACTAAGTGAATTTTCATATTCCACATATGACTCTTGAACTTCCACAGAATACATTTTGTCCTTTTCTTAGGAATACATCATTACATTCCACATGATGATGTGGCATGTCACATGGACACATGTTGACTATTATGATGACACTTGTACAAGTTACAAATTGACAATGATGACATGGACTTTACGATGAGGTGGCAATGTCAAGTTGTCTTCCTTGTTCCTATGTCTTCAATCTTGATGGTATATCTGATCAGTACTTCATCTTCATGGAAGATATGATTTGTTATTCATATTCACCCTCCAAAGGGCCTTGAGTCAGTACTGGAATCCTCTGAGTCATCATGTAATGTCTTCTTTTTGTCTTGGCCCATGATTTGTTACATGTGTCCATGATAGCTCTCTTTTTTCTTCTTCTTTACAGGTGTTTCTTTATGCTTTCTTGTTGCTATATTCTTTGAGCATCATCTTTTCATGCTAAAAAAGTGCTTCTACCAATGAAAATCATTCATGAAAAGGCAAAATTAGTCTTGAAATCATCTATTCTATCACTACTTAGCTCATGGAATGATCAGCTCATGATAGGCATGTGGAAAGGTTAAAAGGAAGAAGCTTGATTAGGAGGGCACATTCAAATTCAACAGTGGTTGAGGAAGGCTCCATTGTTCATCGTTACTACGTGCCATTGATCCAGAGATCAAAAATAGGCTAAAAAATGAAAGTTCTTCATGAAAGTGCTTAATAAAAAACGTTGACAAAGAATGATTCATACTGTGGATTCTCCGGTAACTAAATCAGAAAATATGAGCCACAGAGGTCTGAAATCCAGAAACATATGAAAATATTGGAATTCTAAATTTTTGACCAACAAATAAAAAGTCAACAACATGGTTGACTGGGTTACTAACTAGGTAGTATGTACATCTGATGTTATCAACTGACTATGCAGGGTATGGTTGGTGGTGGACCAATCAGGTCTTAACACGTGGCATCATGGTACGGGTGCATTTCATGCATTTTGGTTGGTTCATGAATTTTGAGGTGGCCCAATGAGAGGCTACCACATGGCCCAATCGAAAGGTGCCCTGTGACTGACCAAATTTTATATATAGGGCCGAATGGCCTCGGCGTGGATTCGACCCCGAACCTCTTGCATAACCACTCCATGCCCTACCGTCATACCACTGCATTAGTTCTTAAACCATATAGAGTGGCAGTTATATTTATTGTCAAATGGTTTTGGCGTTTGGGAGGAGGGGCTCTGCGGTGGACCTAACCCCATGTCACATTACCATCGTATGTCCACAACCTTAGGGGATGGGATTGGGACTGGGCACTTGGCCCTGGCCCACAACCATATTGACACCCATATGACCAGGCAGAGGAGATTATGCCTGAGGGTGTGAGCGATAAGCCCTAGCGCTCGCTTCTCATGACTGTTATGTGACCACAGGTGATACAGAGCCAACGTGGGCAAGCAGTTGACCTTGTCCCCCAACCTTATTATCACAATGTGACCATGCCGACAACAACAAAGGGCGTAGCCGGTGGGGGTGGGCAGTTGGCCCTAGTCCCCAGCCCTATGGTCACCATGTGACTGTAACTGCCTCCTCCCACATTTACCCACTTTCACTGGCTTGCCCGGGGTAAACATGAGTTGAGGGTCACTATGATAAGAATCAACCTCCTATATGACCTTAAAGAAATGGAGTCGATAAATTGAGACCATAATGACTTCCTTCAGGTGCTATAGGACCTCCAGGAACAACCCAACCCCTCGAAGTGTCCAACCTCTGAGATAGCTCTCTTTTTCACTGACCTAGAGTCTCATCCACTCCCTTGCCAAGGCATGCAAGCGTCTGTAAGCCTCCATTCGCTCCCATAAGCCTGCCTTCCAATGACTATGGAATTTTCCAGTCAGTTCTATGCAAGCAACCACAAATTCTAGGCCACTTTTTAGGACGAGGACTCAGGCCTCTACCCAGAACTCAATGAAACTTCCAAAAATGATAAATGACATCGAAACAAAACTTATTAACCAAAACTTGAATCGAGACTTGACCTGACCCCTCCCAACTGGAACTGACATTCCATCAAACACATGGTAAACATGCAACCTACAGGTCATGAATGCAAATTTTAACGTAGGGATCTGAAACTTACCTAAGGTTAAACAAGAATGACCAATGCATTCTCACAATAGTTGTCATAACACCAATTTGGTCATGCTATCATTAACCAAACATTCATTAATGGAAATATGATAAGAGCCATACTTAGATCTGTTAATTAACCATGCTTATAACCAACATATAACTAGATAAATAACAATTATAGAACAAACATTAACGCCACATAATAACAAGTATGTTTACTCATCAAAGCAAGAATACCTTAGGTCTTATTAACCATATGCAAAACAAAACCAAGTCAGGGACTTCCACGTACCACCTGATCATAGATTGGGCTGAACCAAATCTTTGTTTCATCCAATCACCCCCGTGCCATATTCTAAGCATGAATGTGGGATATGATGGGATAAACCAATCCATAAACAACCAAGGGAATCTAGAGGTTAAATCACCACCACCCTCACCATACAACGATATCACCTAAATCAACCCCGAGATCATAAAACAAAACCGAGCTTAGGTGCCTCAGAATTCCTTCACCATCCCTTTAGTAATTTTCCTGTTTCCACCCACCTATTAAGGGCTTCTCGAAGAAAACCATCTCCACCTCCAACCATTGGGATTTTCCTGAGACCACCTCACCCAGATCCAAAACCTTCTGACAATCCAAAGTTCAATCGAGAAAGAATCCCATCACACCATGGATATTTGGAAATGACAAGGCAAGGCTAAAACCACTGCCAAAACCCAGTAAAATCCATGCCACCAAAAACAAGAAACAAAATTACACACATGCATATGCCATGCATGCTAGAACCATCTAGGAAATCATGCATGCAATATGCTACCTACAAGTATTCCTACTAAATCTCCCTGATCCAACTTTTTGTTGCTTGATCCTTGCTTCCTTTGCCTTCCTTGTTCCTCCTTGTCCTTTCTTTGATTTTTTTCTTTCCTTCTCCTCTTGGTGCTCTTCCCCTCTCTGAGACTAACTCCAAAACTGAACTGACAAAAAGCTACCAACTCATGCTCTGATGTATTTTTATTTTTGATGCCTCTACTTTCTTCATTTTTCCGTTATTTTCCTTCATTTTTCTCCTCACATGCAACCTATGACCTTTCACCTCCCTTTTCTCCTAATTTCCTTTATTTTCATTAAAAAAAGTCAATTAATGCCTCTTTTCCTTTTCAAAGCCTTTGCCATTTCCTTTACCAATTTCCCCTTATCCATAAACACAACATGTGATGCCCACTAGGATATTTTGCCCAACATTCAGCTTAGAATAAGTGTCCCATGACCTTGGTCTTATTTTTCTTTTATTAAATTTTATTACATGAACTTTTAACCCGGGGCTGTTACAGACCTCTCCCCCTTAGGGGAACACCATCCTCGGTGTTCTATGACACCTACAACCAGCAAAACCATTGAAAAGCATAACATACTATCCATATAGCTTTATACCTTAGCTTGTTACAGTATTCACAATGAACAACCCACTCAAAATAAAAACCGTCATGATAAACATGACAACCATACTGCTTATTGGAGCTTTATAACACAACTCGTTGTAGTATTTATAATAACAACCATACATGAATATGTACATATACCAAAATTTCTTTTCCTGAACCGATAAACAATGAAGGATACATAGCCAACATCTGATCAACCATCTCCCATGTAGCTTCACCAGGGCCAAAGTGCTTCCATTGTACTTTAACTTTCTCGATTGCTTTGTTTAAGAGCATGAGCTATTTCCGTTGCAATATGTACTGAGGTCCCGACTGGAATTCTCCTTCTAGTTCCACTTGCAATACAGACCAATCAATAACATGATCAACATCATTTACATATATTTTAAGTAATGAAACATGGAAAATATCTTGTACTTTCATTATCAGAGGCAATGCAAGTCTACAGGCCATTGGTCCAATCCTCTCAAGGATCTTAAAAGGCCCATAATGTCGTGGTGCCAACTTGGCACATGATCCAATCCTCAAGGAGCTATTCTTGGGACCTATGTGCAAATACACATGCTCCCCAACTTGAAACTCCTTCAATGCCCTGTGTTGTTCTGCATAACTAATCTACTTATCCCGTGTTTCTTTTAGATTCTTCTTTATAACTTGCATTTCTTGTTCCATTCTACCAACATATCTAGTCCTATCAATACCCTTTTCACTAGATCACTCCAGCAAATGGGAGTATTACAACTCCACCCATATATTGCCTCAAGCAGGCTTAGCCTTAGTAACTCATGGTAACCATTGTTGTAAGAAAACTCAACCAATGGAAGGTACAATGCCCATCTCCTATGTTGATGCATCACATACATCCTTAACATATCCTCTAGAATCTTGCTGACCCTCTCTGTCTGTCCATCTTTCTACAAATGATAAGTTCTACTGAAGGCCAACTCTACCCCCAAACTTGCAAAAAACTCCTTCCAAAACTTGGAAGCGAACTTAACATCCTTTTCGAACACAATCTTCTTCAGAACACTACCTCACTATCTCCTAGATGAAGACTTGTGCCACCTCATTATCTCCTAGATGAAGACTTGTGCCACCTCACTAGTTGAATAAGTAGTCTTCACTGGAATGATGTGATCTACCTTGCTAAACTTGTCGACCACAACCATGATAGAATCATGCTGCCTCGATGTCCTCGAAAGACCTGTAATGAATTCCATGGAAATGACCTCCCATTTCCATTCTGGAATCGGAATAGGCTGAAGCTATCCACCTAGATTCTTACACTCTACTTTCACCTGCTGATAGCCCAAACATCTAACCACGAACTCTACCACATCTTTCTTTAGATTTAGTCAATAGTAGAACTTATTCACTATTGTCAACATCTTTTGGTATCTTCGGTGACCTATATATGGTTTGACATGAAACTCCCTCAAGACAAGCTTCTTAAGTACATCGTCATCTGGCACATAGATCGTGTCCCTGAATCTCACCAAGCCATCTTCCATGAGATGATAGTCCACATCCTGATCACATGTACCCTGTTGTTGTAACATGTGCCTAAGCTCCCTGTACCTATCATCATGTTGTCCTTCTTGTAAGATCTAGTCCTATAAATCCATCCCATACGAACTCACTGTTGTAACATGGTTCATATGCACTCCCTTGCTGAGAGCAAATGCAACCCTATTCTCCTTACTGTTGATGTATCTGATCTCAAAGTCAAATTCACTAAGGGTGGCTAACCATATAGCTCGCCTCGCATTCAAATTCAATCAATTAAATAGGTACCTCAATCTATTGTGGTCGCTCATCAATACGAACCTCCTGCCAAGAAGATATTGTCTCCACATCTTCAATGCATGGATAATCACTGCCAACTCAAGATCATGAGTCACATAATTATGCTCGTGCTCATTCAACTTCCTAGACTCATAGCATACCACCTGTCCCTCTTGCATCAAGAATCCACCAAGTCCTCTCTTTCAGGAATTTGTACACACCATGAATTCTTTGTCCAAATCTGCAATCTTAAGAACTGGAGCATTTGTCAACAACTACTCAAAACTTGTTGCACATTCCTCTGTCAATTCAAATTTCTTCCCTTTTCTATAAAAATATTTAATGGGGTATGCAATGCATGAGAAGTTCCTTATGAACCTTCTATAGTAACTTGCTAACCCCATGAATGATTTGACTTCATCTACATTCCTAGGAGTTGCCCATTCCATGTTAGCCCTTATCTTTTTTGGATCTACTGCTATGCCTTCCTTGGAAACAACATGTCCCAAGTAACGCACCCATGTCTGAAAGAAACCACACTTGTTAAGTGTAGCATACAACTAATGCTCTCTTAGAAATCTCAACACTGTTGCTAAATGCTTGACATGCTCTTCCTCATTCTTATAATATACAAAGGTGTCATCAATGAATACAATAACAAATTTGTCCAGATAAGGACACATCACACTATTCATCAAGCTCATAATAGTAGATGTAACATTAGTCGAACATAATGGAACTTCAAAAAACTCATAATGACCATACTTAGTCCTAAAAGTAGTCTTGTAGATGTCCTCTTCTTTGATGCATACCCAATGGTATCCTGATATTAGATCAATCTTCAAGAACACTGATGCTTCCTTCAACTGATCAAAAAAATCATCAATCCTTGAGAGTAACATCCTTCTTCTTCACAAACAATGTACAACCTGACAATATGATCCTTCTTCTTCACGAACAATGCACAACCTGAGAGTACCATCCTTCTTCTTCATGAAAAATACTGGTGCACCCTAAGGCGATACACTTGGCCTAATGTATCCCTTATCAGTCATTTCCTTCAACTGCAAATTTAACTCTACCGACTTTGGAGTGCTCATCCTGTAAGGTGATTTTGATGTTGGTGTTGCCCCTGGTACCAACTCAATAGAAAATTCCACTTCTCTATGGGGAGGAAACTCTGGAATCTCTATTGGAAACACATCCTCAAAATATTGTAATACAAGGTACCTCTTGAATATTTCTGCATCCTCAATATCCTTACCCTTGTCACTGGTATGGACTGAAAACATCACATATCCTTTCTTGCAACTGCACTTAGCCTGCATAACAGTGACCTTCCTCACTGATGTAGGCTTCTTCTTTCCTTGCAGAATTCTCTGTTCCCCATTATAATCCAGGCAATCAATAGCCTTGTCATGACAATGTACTTTGGTCCTATGAAGGTACATCCAATCCATACCCAAAATCATATTATATCATCATAGTGGAATTACATTTAGATGTGCAGATGTGGGCATACCTTTAGTGATGAACTCTCTTTTTATTACTTGTAGCCAACTGCACCAACCAAGACTCTGCATGCACTTCTTTTCTCAAGCCATACCTATCCACTAGGTCAGGATTAACATAACTATAATTAGATTCAGGATCAATCAAAATAGAAACAACTTGACCATAGAGCTTACCTTTCATCTCAATAGTGGATGTCTGGTGATCTGCTTGCTTGTTTTCCACAACTGCATAAATCCGAGGAATGTCATGACCAACATCCCCAACATTCTGCACCTCCTGAGCACTATAGATCTGAGGCCTACCACCTTGGAACAATGGAAAATCCTTCTTGCGATGATCTTTACCACATATCCAACACTATAATGGTCCCATACGATTACCTCTATTCTACTGCTCTCTATGTTGCGACCCATGTCCCTTTTCAACTACATTGAACTTCTTGTAAGGAACCCAATTTTCTTTCTCACCTACATGCTGAGGTCATCTCGGGCTGCTTTGGTGGCCACTTCCATTTAACTTTCTCATTTCCTTTCAAGTCACACTTAGGCTTAGGTTTATGCTTTGACTGCTCATAACAATGCCTTAGCTTCCTGATGGCTTCCTCCAATGATTTAGGCTCATCAAAATCAATTTTGTCTCTATGTGCTGTTGGAAACCCTCTAATGAATCTATGGGTCTTAGCCTTCTCATCCTTAAGATAAGGCAAATACCTCAAAAAATACATGAACCTGCCAGTATACTCATCATCTGTCATAGAACCTAATTGCAACTCATACAACTCGTTAGCCTTGTCATCATAGTACATCTCAGAAAAGTACTTCTTCTTGAAGAGTCTCTCAAAATCATCCCAAATCAGCTCTTCTTCCTGAATTCCCTTGACATTCTTCACATATTCCCACTAAATATTTGTTTTCCCTTTGAGACTAAAGGTGGATATCTTGTCTTTCACGTTCTCTGAATAGTTATGCAATTTGAATAATTTCTTCATCCTTAGAAACCATCCCTTTGCATCTTTTGCTTCTTCATCTCTCCATCAAATGTATGCAACTTGAATTTATTCAAATCCTCAAGCAAGTACACACCCCTCCTATAAATATGTTGATGGTGATGACTGTGATGATATCTCCTAGATGAGGAGCTAGAATGATGCCCATACATACAAATCCTCTTGTCAGGTGTATCCAGTGATTTGCCACCTCTGACTGTATCCCCTATATCCAACCTGTATCTAGACCGATACCTGCTACCATAGGCTCCATTAGTTTTCTCTTCCTACTCTTAACTGATCCTCAATTGTACCTATCTCTGTAACTCTGACAAGCTCTGAAGAATACTTGCATTTACCTCTACCCGCTTCTTCGGAGCCCTTGCAAGTCTTTCTTAAGCCTCAACCAACTTGTCATTGTCCGCTTTGCAACTTCTAATCTCTTCCCTCAAATTCCTCAATGTATTTGCTATACCAGGAGAATACTCTCCTCATTGCTACCCAACTAATCTGTAGGGAGATTCATGGGAACTGTAGTCTACCATTTTTCTCGTTATCTTTGCTTTTCTTCTTCCTACAAGTATAACATGCCATATAAACCAAATAGATACCAAAATCAAATCCATACCTCATTGATGTTCAAGGGAGGCTTATATCATCTGCAAGATCAGTTCACATTTAGTGTGATACATGTTTAATTACAATCATATCAATATAACAACATCATGCATGACCATACAAATTGTATACCATGACGCCATTAATGACAACCATAACCTTTACAACATCAAATTTTACCCAAAGATAGTGTAACTTGGCTCTGATACCACCTTGTAACTGCCTCCTCCCACATTTACATACTTTCACCAGCTTACCTAGGGCAAACATGAGCTGAGGATCACTATGATAAGGCTCAACCTCATATATGATCTTAAGGAAATGGAGTTGATAACTTGAGACCTTATTGACTTCCCTCAGGTTCTATAGGATCTCCAGAAGAAACCCTACCCCTCTAAGTGTCCTTCCCCTGAGATAACTCTCTTTTTCATTGATCTAGAGCCTCAACCACTCCCTTGCCAAGGCATGCAAGCAACTGTAAGCCTCCAGTCACTCCATTTGGTCTACCTGCCAATGACTATGGACTTTTCCAATGAATTCTATGCCATCGACACTGAATTCTGAGCCACTTTTCAAAACCAGGACTTAGGCCTATGCCAGAACTCGGTGAAACTTCCAGAAATGATAAATGACAAAAAAAAAAAACTTATAAACCAAAACTTGAACTAGGACTTGACCTGACCCCCCCCAACCAAGACTAGAATTATGTTAAACACATGGTAAACATGCAACCTACAGTTCATGAATGCAAATATGAACATAGGGAACATAAATTTATCTGAGGTTAGAGAAGAAATACCAATGCCTTCTTACAATAGCTATCATAACACTAATTGGGTCATGCATTCATCAACCAAACATTCATTGATGGAAATATGACAAGATCCATGCTTAGATTTGTCAATTAACCATGCTTATAAACAACATATAACTAGATAAATAACAATGATAAAATAACCATTAAAGCCACATAATAACAAGAACATTTACTCATCAAAGCAAGAGGAACTTAGCTCTTATTAACCATATGTAAAATCCAACCAAGTTAGGTACTTCCAAGTATCACCTGACCATAGATTGGGCTGAACCAAATCTTTCTTTTAGCAAATCACCCCTGTGCCATATTCCAATCATGAATGTGGGATATCATTGGATAAACCAATCAATAAACAACCAAGGGAATCCAAAGGTTAAAACACCTCCACCCTCAACATACCATGATCTCATCTAACTCAGTCCTGAGATCACAAAACCAATTAGAGCTTGGATGCTTTAGAATTCCTTCACTATCCCTTAAGGAATTTTCCTATCTCCACCCGCCTGTTGAGGGCTTCTAGGGGAAAACGATTTTCATTGCCAACCCTTGGGATTTTCCCAAGACCACCTCACCCGGATCCAAAACCTTTCAGCAATCCAAATCTCGACTAAGAAATAATAGCACCACACCATGGCTATCCATAAATGGAAAAGCAAGGCTAAAACCACTGTCAAAACCTAACAAAATCCATTCCACCGACAACAAGAAAAAAAATACACACATTCATATTCCATGCATGCCAAAACTAGCTAGGAATCATTCATGACGTCTATTCCCTGCAAGTATTCTTGCTCTGAAGCTACCTGGTCCGATATTTCCTTGCTTGATCCTTGCTTTTTTTCCTTCCTTTCCCTTCTTTTGCTTGGTTTATTTCCTTCTCCTCTTGGTGCTCTTCTCCTCTTTGAGACTAACTCCAAAATTGAATATAAAAAAAGCTACCAACAGATGCCCTGGTGCCTTTTTATTCTTGATGCCTCTAATTTCTTCATTTTTTCATTATTTTCCTTCATTTTCCTCCTCACATGCAACTTGTGACGTTTCACCTCCCTTTTCTCCTAATTTCCTTTATTTTCATAAAACATATGTCAATTAATGCCTTTTTGCCTTTTCAAAGTCTTTTCCATTGCCTTTGCCAATTTCCCCTTAGCCATAAACACAACATGTGATGCTCACTAGGATATTTTTCCCAACATTTAGCTTGGAATAAATGTCCCATGACCTTGGTCTTATTTTGTCTTTATTAGCTTTTATTACATGAATTTTTAACCCAAGGCTATTACAGTGACTGTAACACCCTCCTCCCACATTTACCCAAGCTAACCAGTCCACTAGGGTAAACATGTGATGAGAGGCTACTATGATGTGATACAACTCCCCAATTATAGTTAAGGAAGTGGAACTGAAAAAATACAACCAAACTAACCTTCCCCAGGAGCTAAAGACCCTTAGGGAGGTAACCTACCCTTCTAGGTGCTTAACCCCTAAGACAACTTATCTTTTTACTGTCCCAGAGCCTCAGTCACTCCCATGAAAAGGAAATGTTGGTCAAGTTTGTCATTGATGTCAATATGGCATTGTTTGTGATGACAAATATTCTTGTGATACATGCCTTAAACCCTTTCATGATATCACCCTAACCCTATATCCTAAATATATGAACACCTAGAAACCCTAACCTATGTCCTGCCTATGATGAAGACCTTCACATCTACATTAATAAAACCCTAGCATTTGCATAATTGAAACCCTAACCCTAGTCCTTGGAAACAAATTCCTAAATCCTAAATAAAATCCTAACTGCCCTAATCTTTCCTTAATTAAATCTATCCCTAACTATTATACTATCGAATATCCTCAAATTTAATTAAAAATATCTACACATTATTGTCGGCTCCATAATTTGTAAAGTTAGCTCTCAAGTCGACAATTCTAATTCTTTTACCACATGACAACATTAAAATATGCATACATGTCGGGTTCAATTTTACCTAAGTCAACTTCAATATCCTATGTTGAGCACTGGTCAGCTCCACCAATTGGGACATGATTATTCAAATGCGTATATATATACATGGCCTAAGCTCAATCTGTTGATTGATCCATCTTGGTAGAAGCAATCTCAGAAAGGAACAACAAAACCGTGAAATGTATAGAAGGTTGAACTCATCTATTCAACTCAGTGAAGACAAGCATCTGTAGCAGTGAAGTTTATACTTGTGTATTTCGCTATCTGCCGACGAATTCAAGATATTTTAGATATCTGTTTGTGAAAGGGTCTCAGTAAGAGGAGCATCATTTCCTAAAGCAACAAGTCCATTTGAGTTTAACTATGTGACTGCAAGTTAAATTTTTGAGACAATGTGTTAAATTTATGAGGCAACGAGTTCATCTTTATTGTAGCAAGTCTTTTGTGTAGGGTATCCTGAGATGACCAACAATTCTGTGAAATTTTCCTATCAAATTCTTTTATAGAAACAAGTTTCTGGGTAAGATTTCCTGAACAACAAATCATTCTGTATTCCTACATTATTGAATCCTTCTAGGCAATACTTTTGAGACAACGAGGTCTCTATATAGTAGCATTTTGAAGAAATAAATTAACCATTAGAGCTACGAATTGAAGTGCCATTTACACAAGGTTAAAGAAGGGCCTTGTGAACCTAGGAAAGTGCCAAGCAAAGTGAACATGCTAGTAGACACACTTATTTCAAGCTCGGTTTGTTTGTAGACTTGAAATTTTCGGCCTTGTGAAGCAGAATTCAGGCCTGCAACTATGGCACAACCTCAACCCTCGAGAGACCTGTAATCTTGGATTTGTGCAACGTGAGCTTGTAGCTAAAACCTAGACCTGTGGCTCATTCTCTTTGATTTGAAGCACAAACAACTCGACTTGTGGCTCATTTAATTGGACACGTGCCTTAATACTTTAGACCTGTTGCTTATTCTAGATTGTAACATAAGGGTAAAACCTCAAACCTATGTTAAATACGATTGGAAGTGTGATAAGCTTGAACTGTTGAAGGCTCAGTGAAAGCTTGAATTACTATGAAAGCGCCAACAGTCAAGGCTTGTAGCCTTAACTAAATTAATTGAACATTCACATATTTGAAGCATTACACATGTTTGGAAGCATTACAGTCAGTTGAACAATTACACTTCAAAGAGTTGGACAATCACATATTTGGGAGCGTTTGGAATCTTGAACAAAGGAGTATTTTGAGTTTGGGCTTGAAGCTTTGAGGATTGTAAAGAATATTCATTGGAGATACTTTTGGAAGCATCTTGGTCAGTTATATTGTGAAGAAAATCTATGGACAACTCCAAGCAAGCATCCTTGAAAAGAATCCTTAGAACCATGCCTGCCTATTTGGAGTCAAACCTTGAAGTTGTTGTTGAATAATAAGTGCAGAACTTGGTACAACCATTTGAAGACATTTTGTTAAGAAGGCTTGACTAATATTGGAGATAACATTGAATACCATGATGCATTAGTCATCATGAAGTGACCTTGGAGAAAGTGGTTGGGTAATATGAAGAGCAGTGGCGTCACCTTCATGGTAAGATAAGGCTGTCATTAATAAAGTGACGTGGAGACTAAGTGAAGGCATTGTTGAAGATTGACAAGGCTTGTTGAATAAGACATTAGGATTTGTGAAGAAATAACCAAATATATCTCAACGAAGTAAAGCTAAGGGTTGGAGCCTCGAAAAGAGAAGGTTGGCGTCTTGGAGGATAGGGTTGGAGCCCTAGAGGATTAGAGTCCTCAAGAAACCAGGCTGGATCCTGAATCGGATATAGGGTTGGAGCCCTTGGGGTTGGTGCCTCATAATTGACAAGGTTGGAGCCTTGGAAGTCCAGTTTGGTGCTTGGAAAATACAAGTTGGAGCCTGGGAGATCGAACATCGGTGTCTTCATCTAGGGTTGAAGCCTTACATATGTTGTACTTGATTTATTGAATAAATTAATAAAATAATTTATTCTTATTGTTTTTCATTTTGTGTTCTAAATATAAGTGATCTAACTGGTAAAAGTAACAATTGAAAATGATTATTGATTCACCCCCCCCAATATTTTCAACACACATGTGACCAAAGTCTTCCATTTTCTACCACAACAAGACATGTCAACAACTGTGGACTTTTCCAAGTAGTTTAGAGCCAATGACCTCAGATTTTGTGCCATGTTTTCCGGGCCAAGACTCACGTCACTGCCCAAAGCTTCATGAGACTTTTAGGAATGATAAATGACATTGAAATAAGGTACTAATGCAAACACTTGAGTAAGGACTTGACTGGAATCCTACTATCCATGACAGGTATTTCGTCAAACATGTCACAAATATGCAATCTATAAGTCAAAACAAAATATCTAAGAATAGGGGTATCATACTTATTTGAGATTTGTAAAGAAGTGTTGTTTCCATATCACAATAGCTGCATTATCATGTATTAGATAATGTATTCATTTTTATTTCAATTACGAATCAAAACATGATGAGATCCATGCATCAAGTCTGTCATAAAACATAATCATAACCATCATATAACCAATAGAAATAAAAAGGATATAACAACCATAAAATACACATAGCCCGTACATTTACACATGAAATACCAAGGAGAAGGAGTTCTTATTAATGAATTCAAAAGCTAACAAGGATTGGGACTTTGACGAACAACCTGACCATATATTCGCTGAATAAAATATTTCTTTCAGCCAATCACCCCCGTGCCATATTGCAAGCATGAAGGTGGGACTCACAACAAAACCAATCCAATTTTCCTCAGGCTCTACCATAATCCCCACTAGATTTCTAGGCCCTAAATAAGCACGGATGCCACCAGATTTCTCCACTTACACCGTGAGGAATTTTCCTATCTCTTAGTCTCTAAGCTTTACCGTATATCCTTCCATACAACAGTCAAGGATTACAATGCCTAATCAAGACTCCACCATCAAGGATTTACCATATATCCCACCATTCATCGGTTAAGGATTCCTAGGCCTGAACAAGGGCACACACCTCTAGGATTTATTGTGTATCTTATCATTCATAGTTCGAGGAATCCTAGGCCTACCAAGGCACACAAAATATAGCTTGACCACAATCCCACCTTCTCTGGTCCAAGGATTCCTATGCCTTGTGTTCCTTCTTTTAGAGACCACCTCACTTAGTTTCGAAACCATCTGGAAATACAACTCACCCAAGTACAAGAGAACCCATCACACCATGGCTATTCGGAAATGGAAAGGCAAGGCTGAAGAACACTGTCACACCTGGAAAAACCCATGCCAATTACATCAAGAGAACCAAATACACACATGAATGTACCATGCATGCTGAAACTAGCAAGGAAATCACACATGCAAATTGATACCTACAAATAATCTCGCTATAGCTACTATATGTTTCTCTTCCTTGATTGATCTTTGCTTTCTTTACCTTCTTGGTCCTTCCTTTGCTTTCTTTGATCTAATGCTAGAGTGCTCCAAGAATTCTCTAAGCTTCGAAAAGTGTGAAAGAGAGAGAGAGAGAGAGAATAGAGAGAGCTATAAAACTGAATTAACAAAAGGAACCAACTAAGCCTTAGATCCCTTTTTGTTAATGAGGTCTCTATTTTCTTCAATTTTCCATTATTTTCCTCCTAAAATGCAACCTGTGACCTTTCACCTTCCTTTTCTCCCAATTTCCATTATTTTCATAAATAAAATGCCAATTAATGCCTCGTGCCTTCCCAAAGCCTTTTCCAATTTCCCTTAACCCTATTAAACCGAATGAACACCCACACTAGGATGTTATGCCCAATGCTCAACTTCGAAGATGTGTCTCATAACCTTGGCTATTATTTTTCCTTTACTAACTTTATTACATGTAATTTTGACCAAGGATGTTACAGAACCCTCGCCCTTGGGGGAACATTGTCCTAGGTGTTCAATGACACCTATAACCAACAAGACTACTAAATTCAAAACACACTTCCCATGGAGTTTTATAACTTAGCTCGATGCAATATTTACAATGATCAACCTGCTAAGAATCAAACCAACATGATACATAACAACATAACAACCATAACAACATGACAACCATATCGCTTATTGGATATTTATAACACAACTCATGGCGGTATTTACATCCACATACATATGTACATATACTAAAACATCAGACCAAAACATATACCAAAAACATTCGCTCAGCCAACGAAATGAGAAGGATACATAGCCCACATATGATTTGCCATCTCCCATGTAGCTTCATTGGGCCGAAAATGCTTCCACTGCACTTTAACCTGTTCTGGAGCATGAGCATCTTTTTTTGCAATATACATTGAGGTTCCAACTGGAATTCTCCATCTACATCCACCTGTAATACATACCATTCAAACACATGATCAACATATTTAACATACTTCTTAAGCAATAACAAATGGAAAACATCACAGACTTTCATTGTTAGAGGCAGTTCAATTTAATAATCTACTAGTCGAATCCTCTCAAGGATCTTGAAAGGTCCACAAAGCCGAGGTGCCAACTTTGCACATGATCCAATACTCAAGAAACTCTTCTTGAGCTTGATGCACAAATACACATGTTTCCCAACCTAAAAATCCTTAAACAACTTGTTCTAATTTGCATAAACTTTCCACTTGTCCTATGCTCCCTTTAGATTTTTCTTGATAACCTGCATTTCTTGTTCCATCTTTGCCAACATGTTTGGTCTTATCAATACCCTGTTCACTAGATCACTCCAACTGATGGGAGTATTACAACTTTGTCCATGTAGTGCCTCAAACAAACTCTTCCTCAGTGAATCCTAATAATGCCCATTGTTATAAGCAAATTCAACCAATGGAAAGTACTCCTCCCATATTTTCTACTGATGCATCACCTACATCCTCAACATGTCCTCAAATATCTTGTTGAGCCTCTTTGTCTGTCCATATGTCTACGGATGTTAAGATATGTTGAAGGCCAACTTTGTCCCCGAACCTGCAAGCAACTCTTTACAAAACTTGGAAGTAAATTTAGCATCCCTGTCTGACACAATCTTCCTTGGAACACCATCCAACCTCACCACATCTTTGATGAATACCTATGCCACATCACTCGCTGAATATGTATACTTCACTGGAATGAAGTGCGCGACCTTAGTCATCCTGTCTATCACAACCATGATGGAATCATGCTGTCTAGATGTCCTCGACAAACCTATGATGAAATCCATGGAAATGACCTCCCACTTCCACTCTGGAATCGAAATCAGATGTAGTAGTACACCTGGATGCTTACATTATGCTTTCACCTACTGATAGTTCAAACATCTAGCCACAAACTCTACCACGTCCTTTATCAGATTTGGACAATGATAAAAATTCTTCACTATTATCAATGTCTTTTGGTATCTTGTGTGACCTAAAGACGCTTTTGCATGAAACTCTCGCAAGATAGTCTTCTTGAGCTCATTGTCATTTGACACATATATCATGTCCCTAAATCTGACCAAACCATCTGCTGTAATATGATAGTCCACATCCTAACTACTTGTACCCTATTGTAACCTGTGCAAAAGCTCCATGTACCTACCATCATGTTGTAATGCTTGTAAGATCCGATCGTGTAAGTCTATCCCATAAGAACTCATAGCTGCTATGTGATTCACCTGTACTCTCCTGCTAAGAGAATATGCAACCCTATTCTCCTTACCCTTAATATACCTGATCTCAAAGTCAAACTCACTATTTTTTGCTAACCATCTAGCTTGTTTGGCATTCTGATTCGGTTGGTCAAATAGATACCTCAATAAATTGTGATCACTCATCAATACAAACCTCCTGCCAAGAAGATAATGTCTCCACATCTTCAATGTATGGATGACCATTTCTAACTCAAGATCATGTGTTAAATAATTTTGCTCATTCTTATTCAGTTTCTGTGACACATATCATACTACATGTCCTTCCTACATAAGGACTCCACCAAGTCCTCTTTTGCAAGCATTTGTACATACCACAAACTCTTTGTCTGTATTTATAATATTTAACACTGGAGCATTCGTCAACAACTTCTTCAATTGTTCAAAACTTGTTGAACATTCATATGTCCATTCAAATTTCTTACCTTGCCTCTGCAACGATGTAATAAGATATGTAATGCGAGAGAAGTTATTGATGAACCTACTATAGTAACCTGCTGGTCCCATGAATTTTCTTACCTCATCTACATTTCGAGGCGCTTCCCACTCCATGATAGTCCTTATCTTCTCTACATCCATTGCTATGCCTTCCTTGGAAACATGTCCCAAGTAATGTACCTTTGTCTGAAAGAAGCTGCATTTACTTAGATTAACATATACCTGATGCTCTCTCAGTAATATCAACACTGTTGTTAAGTGCTCGACATTCTCTTCCTCATTCCTAGAATATATCAAGATGTCATCAATGAATACAATAAGAAACTTGTCCAGATAAAGCCACAATACACTATTCATCAAGCACATGAAATTAGCTGGAGAATTAGTCAAACCAAATGGTACTACAAAAAAATCTTAATACCCATACCTGGTCCTAAAAGTTTTCTTGAAAATTTCCTCTTCCTTGATGTGTACCTGATGATATCGTAGTCTCATATCAATCTTCGAGAACACTGCTAATCCTTTCAACTGATCGAACGAGTCATCAATCCTTGGCCACGAATACCTATTCTTGATGGTCACCTTGTTCAACTTCCTGTAATCAATGAATAGCCTGAGAGTACCATCCTTCTTCTTCATAAACAACACTAATGCACCCCAAGGTGATACCATTGGCCTAATGTATCCCTTGTCAGGAATTTCCTTCAACTGTAACTTCATCTCTACTAACTATGGTGTACTCATCCTATACGATACCTTCAATGTTGGTGTCGCCCTTGGTACTAACTCAATGGAAAAGTCAACTTCTCTGTGAGGCGAAAACTTTGAAATCTCTACTAGAAACAAATCCTGAAACTGTTGCAAGATCGGGTATCTGCTCAATACCACTTCATCCTCAACATCCTTACCTTTATCACTAGAAATATTCGCTACAAATAACACACACCATTTTCTGCAACTACGATTTTCCTACATATTTGTCACCATTCTAATTGATGTTTCCTTCTTCTTACCCTGCAATATTCTATGTTCTCCATTGTCATCGAAACACTCATTGACCTTGTCCTAACAATCCACCTTAGTCATGTGAAGATACAACTAGCCCATACCAAAAAGAATACTATATGATTTCAATGACAATACATTCAAATGTGTTGAGGTAGGCGTACCATTCAATTCAAATACGCAAGCTCTTACCTAATGATACACTCTCTTCTTTCTACTTGTAGCCAACTGCACTAACCAAGATTCTTCATGCACTTATTTATTCAAACCACACTTATCCACAAGGTCAGGACTAACATAACTATAATTAGATCCAGGTTCAATCAAAATGGAAATAACTTGATCACAAAGCTTACTATCCAACACTGGAATTGTCATGTACCATCACCTTTATTCTGTTGTCCTCCATGTTGTGACCCATTAAACTTCTTGTAATGTGCAAATTTTTCTTTCTCACCTCCATCCAGAGGCCTTGTTATTTTCAGCTACCATTTACCTTTAGCTTTGTCTTTCCCTTTACAACCTGTTGATGCCTCGAAAATCGTTGCATCGACATTGGGGGAAACCACCCGGTCCGGACCTTAGTGCAGCTCCTTTTCCGTTTGGTGAAGTGGCTCTGACTGGGGATAATGGGACCAGTTTCCCAGCAATAGATAAATGGGATGAATGGAAACTTTGAGAATAATAGTAGTGATA
>APFE031085263.1:29608-43371 GCA_000404065.3 Pinus taeda | reverse complement strand
AAACTAAAGCACTAGGGATGTTAGGAATAAAGGGGAAAAAATCCCAGGAACAAAGGGACCAACTGCCGAAACCATTCTTAAAGAGAGGGAAAAAACCCTAAGACCTAATAGAAAGGGGACAGAGGAGGCTAGGAAGATAGGGCTGGGACCCAGCAACTGCTAATCTTCCAGCCATCATCCCTATTAAGATTATTCGGCCTTTTCTCAATCTCCAGGGCCTCTCTAAATTTGCGATGGTGAAACTGCGCAACCTTAGCAATGACTTGAGCATCTTCAATACAGACATGATGCATCGTCTTCCCGGCATGTTCAGCCAGAGCTGAGGACTTGGTCCTACCATGCGTTAGGTCAGCTGAATGCTCACTAATCCTTTGATTAATAGAGCGACCCGTCTCACCAATATATGGTGTCCCACAGGAACACGAAATGACATAGACGCCCTTCATGTCTTTAGGGTCAACAGGATCTTTTACAGACCTGAGGGAGCCACGGATAGTATTGAGAGGTCTAAAAGTTGCGAGCACATCGTACTTCCTCAGAATCCTCGCAATCCTATCAGTGGTCCCTTGGATGTATGGTAGGTTAACACCCATGACACGATCCTTAGGATCCATTCGGGTTGAAATCTCCTTCTTGGCCTTGAGGAATGCTTTTTGACCCAGGTGTCTACTGTAGCCATTCCTCACGAAGACATCTAGAAGATGAGCCTTCTCCGTTTCCAAGCTCTCTTCATCGGAAATTCTGACAGCACGGGTGGCAAGCATGCTTAGAACCCCTAACTTCTGAGCGGGGAAATGATGGGACGAAGCATGCAAGTATTGCTTAGTATGCGTCTTCTTTCTAAACACCCGATGAGAAAAGGAACCATCCACATTCTTAGAGATGAGAACATCCAAGAACGGAAGACACCCCTTGTCTTCTTTTTCCATCATGAATTTAATGGCGGTGGACTGGTTATTGAGATGATTAAAGAACCGATCCAGCTCATCAGGACCATGCGACCACACAACACCAGTGTCATCAACAAATCTTTTCCAAAGCTTTGGTAAAAGACGAGAGGAGGCCAAAGCCTTAGACTCAAAATCCTCCATATATCAAATATTTGTTATATTTTATTCTTTAATGTTAATTATGGAGGTTTATAATTTGGTGTTTCATGGTAATTTGTATAAAAGTATTGTTGAAATATAATTTATTAATTTAGATCTATTTTAAATTTAGATTTACTAAATTTGGAAAAAAGAGAATGGATTCTAAATTAAAATAGTTTGAGGTAGATACTTTTTCCTTTCGTAATAGATTTTATAACACACTTATTTTTTGACCTAATCAAAATGTTTATATTTAAATTACGTCATCTCTCCATTCAAAATCCTATTGTGTCAAAGATTTAGAAAAGTGCAGTCCATCTCTCTCTGGTTGTCACCCCAGTGATCATCATCCTTCTGCTGCATATGCTTTCAAAATCCTATTGGGTCAGATCTGGAAAAGTGCAGCCCATCTCTCTCTGGTTGTCTCCCCAGTGATCATCATCCTTCTGCTCCGCATATGCTTTCAACAGTTTAGTGATGTTACTAGTGGCGGCCGAGGCGAACAGCTAGGACTCCTCAATTTTGTGGCTCATAACTGGAGGTGGATTGCAGGGAGAGATGCATGTGTTTTATTGTTAATGGGATTATCAATCTGCCTGTTGTTCACTTGCAGTCGTCTGCTCTTCTCACGGATCCCCTAAATCTTGCAAACAACTTCTGTGAAACTTGGCGTCGTACTAATATGTCTAAAATTTTCCTACGTTAGATCTTAGAGTAAATTTCTTAGATTAGATCTTAGCGTAGATTTCTTAGATTAGATCTTAGCGTAGTTCTTTGCTGGACTCCTATAGGAGTGGGCTTTCCAATTACAGCGTATCGACACTACAGTATTTTCATTATTCGAGTTGTAATCACATTAATATCACTAGTATTTGCAGACATTAATATAACTAGTATTTGCACAGAAGTCGACGTCATTAAATGGAGGGGGAACACCCCTCCCCCATTAAATTGGATGGGAGGGGCACCTGTTTAAGATTTTTCCAGGGATTCTTTCACCCATGATGCACATGAGCTCTGGTAATCCCTGCGAATAACCCCTTTGTAAAACAAACTTAGTTCCGTTCTGAGAGAATAGACGTAGGTTATGGACACCTCTGTGTGAAGGAAAATACTCGTCGATTACCCAAATGATGAGATGTTGTCGTCCTCTTGGGATGGGAGGTTTCACTCGACCTCTTCCAGAAAGGGCAGAGCTTGTAGCTGCTCATCTCTATTATGTAGTTAATAAGAATAATAGGGGAGGCTTCAGCGTTGTTTCTTCTTCTTACTTCACTGACAAGGATCGACTGTGCATCCGAAGCTTCGACTCAGACAAAACTATCTCGCTTCTAGCCAATTAAAAACGCTCAAATTTTTTGTTTTGTTAATTTCTGTCCGGCAGAGACTAATATCTCCAACTTAAGTTAAATGAATTTGAAGTACAACTTAAAATTGTTTTTGGTTAGTTGAGAATTTATAAGTTTTAGGGTTTTTTTTTGAATAATAATGACAAATTATTTTGTATTTATAAATAACAACCCATCATAATTATCTCTACTATTATTTTCACAATTAAATTATATAAATTTTAATTTTAAATTACGATAAATTTTGCAATGCGTTAAAACCGACTTAAAAAAAAAAAAAAATTCATTATAACCATACACAGATTCATATGTTTTGTTAATGGCAGTTAGGCTTGAACACACCCTTTCATGGAAGGAGATACTTTGGCTTTGCTCGACGTGAATTGTCATCTAGCATAACCGTTGGATTTTATTAGCAGCTACCCATCAAATATAGAGAATATAATTCATTTTATTATTTTCGAAACTACTCATTATAAAATGTAGTTAACTTTTTATTTGCACGTGGATTTTATTTTTCATTTTGAATAAAGTAAGAAAACGCAAAAGTTTACAATTTCTTCACAAATTTCCCAGCAATATTTTAAATTGTAAATACGCCCACTTGGATCCTGAGATTGACGTGTCTGTCGGTCCCCCGACACATAAGGAAAACACGTTTTCATACACGGCATGACGGCACTGTCTACCATCTTTACGCTAACTAGAGTATTATTTGGTGTAACTGTCTTAACATCTTAACTGTAACTAGATAGATAAATCAAAGAGGATGAAATTTTTTTGAATTTGTTATAATAAAAAAAAATAGGTAAAGTTTATATTGTAGAGATGTTGTAATGTAATGTTTATTATTTTGACTAAGTCAAACTACTTAAAATATAAATGAAAATAAATAAAAAAATTAATGTAATGTAATGTTAACATTTACTTCCTTCCTTTCTCAACTCCTCTCTTTTATTTCCTCTATCTCTCTTTCTTTCCCACCTCCCTCTATCTCCCTCTGCCATCTCTCATTACCTTCCAACTCTCACTCCTCCCTCTCTCCTTCTGCCCCCTCTATCTCTGCCATATGATGGAAAATTTTAGTTCTATGCAAACATTGCTATCTATAATATCTAAAATATTTTACATTTTTTATAAGTTTTTATGCAAGCAATTTACTTATCCACTTCACATCTTGATTTATTAGTTACTGCCAAAGCATGACCATAGGATGATTTATCTATCAACCATTATTAATTTAGCATGACCAATGTAACTTATAATTGCCCTCAAAAACAAAATTACAATATAACAAATTGAATTTTATTATTTTTAATACTTTTAACATTTTATTATTAAATGAGCCAAGATTTCAATTTTTACAAGTTACAACATTTCCAACATACTAGGTCCTATATTACTTTTAACCTTTTATTATTTTTGTATTGAGTCTACATATAAATGTTAAACATTTATACCCACACATCTACCCCTAGACTCACCGACATTGACATTAGATTAATTTGTTAAATGTTAAAAATGTTAACCATTTAAAATTAACATTTATACCCCATAGTACGTTGTAGAGCATTTCAGTGCAATAAAAATAAAATAACTCTTTAAAAATAAAATAAAAATAAAAAATTTCATGGTATTGACCTATGATATGGAGAAACTATGAAATTGACCTATAGCATCCTTGTGGAATGTAGCCTATTCAAAGTGAGAATTAAATACTTGGTAGATCCAAAATTAAGATAGATCTAGATTAACTATATACCAACAAAATGAATAACAACATTGTTTATATTTATTTATAAAAAATATTTTAATATCATAATGATGTAATTTAAAAAATTTTAAAATATTAATAATTGATTATATATATTTTTAAATAGAAATATATATATATATATATATATATAATATATATATATATATATATATCTATATCTATATCTATATATATATATAATATATATATATATATATATTATATATATATAATTTGATTTTTCATTATTGCATCTCATCTAAATTAAATCAGGGTGGTATCAATGATTTTCGATTGGTTTCAGCTTTAGAGTTTTTTTAGGAAAAGTAAGAGATTATAAATGCTAATTTTTTAGTGATTTATTTGAGAAATATTTAATGATTATAATTTTATATATTTTTTAATTTCAAATTTAAGAGCAAGAAGAGATTTGATCTCTCTAGAGGCTTGGTAGAAAACCTCTTTTAGAGTGAGAGGGATTTGTTCCCTCTTGAGGCTGGGTAGAAAACCTCTTTTAGAGTGAGAAGGGATGAGAAGGGATTTGATCTCTCTTGACGCTTCATAGATTGGAGTTAAGATGGATCATAGCTGGCTTAAATTTCCTCCTTTAAATAGACTATATTCCACATGAATACCATGAGTTCTCATAAACTTAAGCTCTAAAACCAACCTAGTCAAATTTTATTTTTATTTTATTTTTATCTTGTGAAAATGTTCAAAATAGGGTATTTTTATTTTATTTCTTAACCATATTGGATTGGAGAGCTCGGTGCAATGATCAATTTTATTTCACAATTTGTATGATATCGTTTAATAATTTTATGTTTATGGTAAAGTAAGGCTAGACCAAGTGGTTGAGGAGGGTTGTTAACTCCCTCACCTCTCATGTCCGATTTCTCGAAATGACATGCTTAGCTTGTATTTTGTTATATTATTATTGGGCTTTTAAAAAGATTATTTAAAAATATTTGAAATTGAAATTTGTAATGCTTATTCTTTTATAAATATGAATAATGACAAAAATACAAACCATTAATTGAATTTATTTTATATTTAATAAAACAAAAAAAGAGGTTTATGGTAAAGTATTTATTAAAAAACGAAATTGAAATTGAAGACATAATACTTAGAAATACATACAAAATTATATTCTTTACTGCAGACTTGATTCAATTACATCACAATTATAGATGAAAATCATAGATATGGAAGTTGAGATATGTTTTCAAAAAAATCCCAAAAGACTTCTAAACTTGACATGGAAGCACTATCTCCAACACCCTCCTTTAATGCTTACATGCCAAAAATACACATTACAACAAAAATATTGATCTTTGTTTGGCTGGTCTTCATGAGTACTCACATCCACTTTAGAATCTCATAGACACTGCTCTTACTTCACCACCAAAACTTTGAGCTACCACTTGATCTCCATTTAAAACATAAGTATCTCTCACCATCATTGACAAACTTTGTAGAATTGATGCTTCTTGACTACCTCGAAGAATAGCCTAGACACTGAATATCTCTATGGACATGATTGTCTTCTAGTAGTATGCATCAAAATACATACTTCCATTTATATAGGTAAGTTGTCTATGTATTGAGCTTATCTAACAATCAATCATACAACTGACCTTTCTGGCATATACACAAAATAACTCGTAACTAATGCTCTTGAAGCGTCGAAGAACAACAAGACCCATCAAGTTATAACAAATTTACATAAATGAATTAGTGATATGTTCTCTTAGCACCGAAAGGTATTGAATCCTTTGATTGTTGATTCAAAACCTTGGGAATGGAGTCCAACATTGTCCTACTGCTATTCTCAAAGTTCCCTTTGCTCCTTCGCAAGTGCTGACTACATCATCGCTGATGTCTATAATGAAAAATCTTTGTGGGTGAAGGATCAATTGAGTAACACCTCTGCTCCTCATGTTAGATAACAAATAAATAATCAAATTCCCAAATTTTTACCCCAAAATACACAATTTGGAAACTACCTATTTATTCTATTCAGTGTTCAATTATCTCTTCAAAAAGCATGTGACCAGGGAGAGGATGACAGGAAAACAACAATTTCAAACCAGATCCATGAGTCCTCCAAAATTAATGAAAATATCTCCCTTAAGTGGATGCAGCAACGTAAAACATATCAATAAAATTGTAAGCCTTATGTTGCTTTCCAAAACAATGAAGTTGCCACTTCCTCTGGAAAAATGGTCAAAGTGTCACTTCCAATATTCCATCGTACATGAAAAAGTGTTTATTGCAACAAAACTTGAATTGGAAAGAAAAATTTCCCTGTTCAAACAGACGAACTACGGAAGGGTAAATAATGGAGCACTATTACATTATATTCAACAATTGTGTTGTCGGTCTTAAAAGAACAATACGACATTGTTAATAATTTTGTTTATTTGTCTGAAGGTCATGGCAGGACGTCTCATATGGAACTGGAGAAGTTCCAACTAGAGAGAATATGATTTATTGTTTCAAAGTGGGAATTATAGAGGGGGAAATGGAGGGGCCCTCGAATCCTCTACTTTGAAGTTTTTCCTAGGTTAGATTTTTATTCCACAATAAAATCTACAAGATTAAGGTGATTTTGGGCCAATGATTGAGATTCTAGATATTACTCTAGTAATGTTAATCCCTCTTGGGACTTGTACCTGAAAGAATGTGAAAATATTCAAGGATATTAAAGGTGCCAGAGGGGCCATAATCCCATCTTAAAATTTCCTCCCCTTCATGAATAATAATTTTCCGAGTTGGTCATTTCCTTTAAGATGGCATGAGTTGCATTTTGGGTAAGTAGTACAACCCAATTAGCCCAAGGCTTCCAAAGTTTTCATTGGAAGGAAGGATAGGGAAAATTATCCCAATAATTAGAAAAAAGACTATATCCCCTAGAGATAAGGGAGTCCTTCATGGTTTGAAGGTACTTGTTTTGGGTTAGTTTTGGCCATTGATTCCATGAGTCCTCCCAAAATAAGGTATTTCTTTTTTAATTCCTTATCTCCCAAAAATAATGGTTTTGAACCAAAATCTTGTTGTTACAAGTAGCATTCTAGATATTCAAACCATTTATATTACCATTTATTCAAATTAACTGAGATTTTGGATTATGGGCTACATGTTTTTTCTTCCACATCTTGCTCCACAGGGAATTTGGATTTTTAATCTATCTTCGACAACTTTTGGATTTAAAGCTTGAGTGAGAAATCCAAACCTCCCTCCCTTTTTGGTTGACAATTTTTTTCCCATGCAACAAGAGCTCATTTATTGAAAGGGATTTGTGTTGTATGTTTCTAATTTTTTTGATGATTACTTTGCAAGCAACCATTGTAGAGAGAACATAGGTAGGGAAGGATTTTAGAAATAACTTAAGAAGAGTTAGACAACCAGTAAGGTTAAGAGCTCTGAAAGCTTGAGTGGAAAGCTTGGCTTCAAATTTCAGTAGAAGGTTTTACCAAGTTTTTTTCCTAAGTGGGTTTCCCATGAAGGGGGGGCGGTGGCAGATATTTGGATGGAAGAAAGATCTTATGAATTCCAAGAAGATAGGAGATATGGTTCTGAACAAAAATGTGGTTGTTAAAGAAAAAAAATTGGGATTTATTGAAGTTTATGGAAGTTCTAGAAGCATAAGAAAATGTGAGAAGAATGTTATTTAGGGTGGAGGATTCTTTAACAGTTAGAATGTCGAGCATGACAATGCCATCGACAATTTTTTGATGAGTGAATGAGAGATCAAGGGATCCCATAGGAATACCTTTGAGATGTCTAAGATAAAAGGAAGCTTTAATGGGTCTTCCCAACCCCTCCACCATAAGAAGAAAGATGTAAGGGGAGAAGATATTTGCTTGCCTGATGCCCCGAGAGGGGAGAAAGATAGGAGATGGAAAGGCATTAATCATAATGGAGAAGAAGGTTTCCATAATGAGGGCCATTATCCAAAGAATTTGTCTTTCCACAAATCCAAAATCATTGAGAAGGTGAAAATGAATTATCGACTGAGTTTGTCAAATGCTTTAGACATGTCAATATTGATTAAGATAACTTGAGACTTGGTGTATTTGAGCAAATGAATATGTTCATGTGCAAGGATAATGTTGTCCAAAATTTTTCTACCTTCAACATAACCCATTTTCTCTAGGGAGATGAGGGAGGGAAGAAGGGGATTAAATCGACTAGTGATAACTTCATTGATGATTTTATATATACATTACATAGAACAATATGTTAGAAATATGAAGGGGTTTAGAATGAGAAATTTTTGCAATTAGAGAGATTAAAGTGGAATGAAGAGCTATGAGAATGGAGGCTAGCTATCATGAATTATCCACTATTAGCTAAACATCACACCTAATAATGTTCCAACAAGATTGAAAAATATCAATTGTAAATCCATTAGTACTCAGAGCCCTACCTTTAGGCATTCCATGACTACCCATTCCACCTCTTACATCATGACTTAATTTAAAACAATGTTGTTGTGTTTAAAAGTAACCAATTTTGGAACGCTTCCTGTCATTTCTCAGATTTTAGGCCTATGATCAGGGACTGCCTCCATGAGATGGATTGGAAGTCACTCGTGATTTCTTGTTTGATGTCATTTGGCTCTCTAGGTTTTTTATTGCTAGAGTTTTTGACAGTAAGGATTACGTTTCTTAATCTATGGTTAATCATAGATTTATGGAATAATTTTGTATTCTTCTCACCTTCTTTTAACTACTAAACATGAGACTTTTATTTCCGGAATATTTCTTCTTGTATTAATATTTATTCTAATTATGATTGAATAAGAGATTCTTATTAACTTAGATCATCTAAGCATCCTTTAGATATTATAGATTATTTTATTTTGGTAATTTCTACTTCCAATCTAATTTTCTCCTTGAAGATATTACCACAATATGAAACTTTGAATTCTTTAAGTGTTACTTCAAGAACTTGAGTATTTATTGAAAAGGAGATATGAGCGTGCCTTGAATCCCAATGGACTCCGTCCAACGGTTTTCAACATTTGTATGGAAGTCTAGATGCCTTAACCAAAATGCTTCAAAATAGAAAGGCCTTCATTTTTGGCTACCAATCTAGTCCAAATTGAGGATGATAAGCCAATGATCTAAGCCATAATAAGGGAGAATGGATTCTTCTAGGGAGATTCTAGAAAGAAATAAGTATTTTGCAACTAAAAATTGATCAAATCGTGAAGTGACATGCGAACGACTCGCTTACTTTTTATTCCAAGTGAATAGGCTATTGAAGGTGTCAAGGTCATTGAGCATGGAAGCATTGATGAAATTAGAAAATAATGGGCTTTATTCCTCAACTCTTCTCATGTTGCCTTTCTTTCCATGGATATTGTTGATTAAGTTGAAGTCCCCTCCTAGGATCCATAAGATTTCCCATATAAGATTGGTAATTTTAGGGAGGTTATGGATGAAGAGATTCTTGTCAATAAGGATGTTAGGCCCATTTACATTTGTGATGAAACCTATTTATGCTAAACCCATCGACTGAAAAAATAGCTTTTAGACTTCTTGGGAATGAGAAAGAGTCACGTAGAGAGACTAATGAGGGATTATATGACAACTAGCCCTTTGAATGGTCCATGAGCATCTTTGACTATCTAGTTGTTGTTTTTCCAAATTTATTTTAAGATTTTTTTGAGAGGTTTCAATGAAAATTTTATTTCCTGCAATAGTATTACATATAGATTTTATTGTAGCATCTTATTTTTAAGGAATCTTTGCTTTTATTTTTTATTGAGACTCCTTTCTTTCCATGATATGACTTTCATGGTGGAAATTGAGAAGAGGGGTGAAAGATCAGATTCATGTGTGAGACTCTTCTTATGTTTACCAAATAACCTACCAAATCTAGTAATAATTGACTATTTATTTTCTTGCCTCCTTTTTTTGGCTCCTTTGAAAGGCTTAATTGATATTTGGGAGTGTTTCCATTTACTCCAAGAGAAGAAAGAATGGAAGCTTTGGGGGCGATGTTACCTAAGACATGATCATGGCATAAGCTTAGGTATTGGTGCTTGAGATAGGGTTGAGAAATGATTTGGTCTTGCACCTTTGGAATAGGCATTAAATATTTGTTTTTCTATTCTTCGGCTAGGGTATGAAGATCAATGTATTATAAATCCATGTACTCTAGGACTTGTGGATCTGAGGGCTATAATATACATTCTTCCATTTTTACATCTTCTTGTGTGGCTTTATTGGCTAGATATTGTTCTGTCGGTTCTGATGACAGAGGCTCCCGTTCATTCTTTGTTATTTTTGGTCGTTTTTCATTAGAGAAATTTTGAGGTAAAAAAATGTGCTCAAAACAAATATGTACAAAAAAATTTGAATTTATAAGAACTAATATGATCCAATATGATTATGTCAACCATGGGGGATGATTCACCATTTTTGGACTAAGAAGGTAAAAAGATAAATAAATAAAAATAATAAAAAATTACGTTTTCAATCTACGATTTTACTCAAATTTCGAGCGATTGCACTCATTGGATGCATAATTTATCTTTGAATCCAAGGAGTACCTATGTTTCATACTTGTGATGGACCCTACTACACGAAAAATGTGAAATACAAGAAAAAAATATGATTGAAAGAACATTTTTCCATGTATTTCAAATTTTTCATGTAGTAGAGTCCATTCAAATCATGCAACATGATTACTCGGATGAAAAATTAAAATTTTCATCCAAGGAGTTCTCCTACACGAAATTTGAGAAAAAACGTAGGGAGATAAGTTGAAAATGCGAGTTCAAAAAGTAGTTTTTTATTTTTCCATCCAAACTTGATGAGGTAATCTAATTTTATTTTATTGTTTCCATTATTATTTTGTAACACTCCTTAGTAGGCCCATTTTAGACCTCAAAATTTCTTTGATTCTCCTCACCAATTTCTTTATCTGAGGTGCTTTAGAGGACTATATATCTATTTTTGTTCTCTTTATTGAAATAAGATTCCTGAGGATTTTCTTAGTCTTTTTTCTTCTATTGGTTATTCTGGCAAAACTATATTGATCCATAGTTTGATTCGTTGGGGCCACTTGCTAATGTTGATTAGCTTAGTAGTCTCTAAATAGGTGGTTGTGCTCATGACATTTACAACATCAAAATGGGATCTCCTCATAATATATTAGTTATTCCCATATTTCATCTTCATTTCTAAGTTGGATTTTAGTTGGAAGGGGATTGTGTATATCAAGATAAGCATAGAGACGCACATGTGAGGTGTAAAAAGCTTTCTTTGTTATGTCTGATATCATAACAAAGCATCCAATGATATTTCCATTTCTTTCTAAGATTTTTAGATCCAAAATTCTCGAGGCAAGGAATAAAGGTGAATACATACTAGAGCATAGGAGAAATATTCTTTATCTAGGTTAAATCTTTGAACCCAGGGCTTCATAAAGAGGCTAACATAATTTATGAAGTAGGGGCCACCTTGTAATATTTGATCTCTGTCTTTGATATTGTTGACAATATTGATCATGAAAAATCCATTAGAACTGAGCTTGAGATCCAAATCACCCTTTAGAGTCCAATTTTTTGTTTTCAAATAAGAAGGGTCCTTTTCAAGGGCCATAGACCTATGAATATGAAAATAACCATGTTCTCCCACATGAATTCTAATTTTGCACTAATATTCTTGTTGGAATTTCCAGCATGGGTTCTTTTGATGTTTAAGGGATGTAGGGACCATAGGTCTTCATTGTTTTCACTCTCCTATTGGAAGTGTTTATAGCTTCTTCATTGTTTCATGTAGGCCAAGAACTGATTGCTTCTTGAGTCAAGGAGCCTTTGAAAGTGTTGGGATTACTATACCTTCTCATCAATTTTTTATAGATCCAACCTACTACTACATTTATGAAGCAGGGGCCACCCCCCCATGGGGGCACAATTGGAATACAAACAACAAAAGTCCTTTAAAACCTTAATCATTACTCAGAGTTCTTTAGAAACCCTAGCAGAGCCACATTAGTTTTCTTATTTCAAGCTAATAATTTGAACATTTTTTTTCTATTTTCAAGACCAATTTATAATAAAAAATAAATATTTACTACTATTATTATTAACATAGTGTAAACATAACAATCTTTTCTATTTTAAATTTTGCAGAAACATAAATTTAAATTTATCTTAAAATTCAAACACACACAAAATTGAAAACCTATTTATATTTTTAATATAAATATTTGTGTTAAATTGTTTTTGATTAACATCTAACATTAATAATAAGATATCCTCTATACGAAATTATAAAACAAAATTACAAAAATTACCCTTCATAAATAATAATTAATTTTCATTAGTTTTCTCAATAAAATTTGAACATCAAATAGGGTTTTTAGACCCTCTCAAACTTGTTCTAGTTCCCCTTTTCCTTTCAAGCTAGCTAAATTAGTCGCACCTCCTGCCCCCTTCCTATTAGGAGTATTAATACAAGGCCTAATTCTAATTGATTAGTGATGTTTGTCTCAGTGGGGAGTGGGTCAAACCCCTCCAATCGTAATGTAGTTTATGGAGATCGTCATTTTTGTCTAGATCTGTCCTTTGCACAGACGTCTCCAAGGGAGAATATCCACCCAATAGTGATTCGCCTATTGGGATGTCGGTGCGCTGGTACAAAATGGCCAATTGATTACTAAAAAAATGATTAAAATTTGCATATAAACGACCACTTTTCACTCGGTGACTAATAGTGGTTAATCTATAGTATCTTATAAGGCAACAAACTTTTAGTAGTACTTAGCTTCATCTAGTAGTAAATTTAGTTGTAAATATGGTCATTGAATTAGTCATTAATTTCCACAATTAATGACCAAATACACAACAAAATATACTACTAAATTATCACCTGAGAAAACAATTAATGGCTAAAGAAATATGACGAAAATATTGGCCGCATTATAAGATATTGTAAATTAGCTACTAATAGTCATGTATATGAAAATTTTAGTCATCATCTGAAACTAATTAATGACAAAAAAAAAATATGACTAAATTTTGGTAATGTTATAAGATATTGTAAATTAGCTACTAATAGTCATATATATGCAAAATTTAGTCATCATTGTAGTCACAAATTTATCATTTACGATAGTCATTTATATTCTTTTGGTAGTTTCATATTCATTATATAAATGACTAATTTAGTAGTTTATATTCATTTCATTTACTTTAATTAATAATCATTATAAACAACTAATTTAGTCGTTGTATATTCATTTTATTTGTGTTCATCATTAATTAATATAAACTACTAATTTAATAGTTTTAGATTGATTTTATATGTTCATTATTAATGTAATGACCTATATAAATATAGAGAAAGCAAGAATAATAACAGGCATACGATGCATTCATATGATAGCTAAATATGCATGTGTCGCATACACCGCTCTAGTATTTATATACTAAATTAACTATAAGTACTAAATACCATGACACTTCTTCGAATAGAGGTTCGACTCATCCATCAACACCCATATTGCTTAATGTGTGGGTAAATACTAAAAGAGGGCTATATAAAT
>APFE031085255.1:0-10687 GCA_000404065.3 Pinus taeda | reverse complement strand
CTCCTTCTCGACACACACTCCTTTCCACAACTCATTGAAGATGAGGGTGTGTTGTATCATCCGGGACCAATCAGGATAGTTCTCCTTGCTAGTGAGAACTATTCCTACGATAGAGATGATTGAATGCATTCTGTAAAAAAAACTTCTGCTAATATACAGTGAAATTGTACTCAAAAGGGAAAAAAAATTGCACTATGTTTTCTTCAAATGTCTCCAAAATTTATAAAATATCCTCATATAATATTTCCATATCACCTCCCCTTTTATTTCCTTTTAAGCAAGAGCTCCACGCACAAATGAAAACCATTCAATATATATATATCATTCAATATATATACCATAGACTACTCGTTGGACCTATTCAAATGCAGTTCATAGGCGGTGTATATTACTTATTAAAGCCACAATTTAAACACTGTTTCAACCGCACGGTGCTGAACTATTCAAATCGCGTTCATTCCACAGTTCACAATACTCAAAAAGGCGTTAATATCATTCAAGCTAAACACGCCAAACTGAACACGAAACTGAACTGAGCAATAATTTAATACTGCGCATTTTAAAACAACACCATTAAAAACTTCATTTGAGTCTATATCCGTTGCGCCAACTTAGACTGTTCAATCCAATGGTAAGACAACATAATGTTTGGGGAGTGGGCTTTGTTTGAATGAAACCATAGGTGGCGCATATCATGAATATGCACCCAAAAACTTTAATGCAAAGGTATATTTACAGCCAGGCGGAATTCGATCAAGCACAAAGCAGTGAGATACCATACGATACCATACGATACCATACGATACCATGCCAGGCTGAATTCGATCAATATACTGTGCAATCTCACGGCTTGTCTCAATCTTTTGAGCACCGAATTGGGGAACTTGAAGGCAGAAATGACCGATTTTTAGGCTTCGAAGAGGCAGAGAATCTGCATAAACAGTGAAGTCGAAAGCACGGTGAGAAGCGACAACGCTTTAAAAATATGAGACAACGTTTTTAAAAAATTATGGAACAGTGGCAACATTCGTAGAAGCGCATGAAAAAATAACGCTGTCAAACGCTTCAGAACAGTTTCCCCACAGGCCTGCCGCCCCCAAAACAGCTAGAACATGGTGGAATGAGCTCAGAAGGTTATGCATAAAGCGTTAAACAATGAATGCAGAGGCACCAACGCATATCTGGGTAGGCAATGGAATATGGAGCAGAGCACAGGTTATGTCAGGACAAAGGCAGAGCAACGCTTATTGTATTCAGAAGAACAGGCAGGCGCAGGCTTGGGTTGAGACTCAACGAATCCATGCGTATAACGCATAGCAAAATGGAACTCACACACAACGAAATTATTGAATAATGACTGAGATTTCGCAGGGATATGAAAGACATGTCAGCTTGCAGAACATGGGCAGAATATGAGTAGACTATGCAGGAGGGAGTTAGAAAGAACAGAAGCTGGCTCTGATACCATGTCAGGCCGGGCAGTAACTCACCAAAGGCAATAAAACTGATTCGTCTATTATTTTATAGGTAGGTTATTGTTATATACAATAGGATTGATTGTTCAGTTCATCTCCCGATGACTGTTCACATTCCTAATTTATTTATTTACACCAAATTCCCCCAATCATGAGATTAGGTGTCAACATCTCCAATAAAAATTACGAACCATATACAATCTAGGACTTTCAAATAGGTATCCATAGAGATGCACCATAATTCATAGTATGTTCCATCAAACAAAAGATGTAGTGGAAACATAACGGCTAGGTCAACTTGATATTCATTAATGAATTTAGTATGTTTTGGAGTCATTGCAATGGAGGAGATTTTATTTTCCTTTTCCTTGGAGAATTTGGAGGCTAGCCTTTCTACCTTTCCCATCATTATTACCAATATTTTCCTTCAAATTGTTAGACTATGATGAAGGAACTTGATCTGATCCCAATTGCTGGAATACTAAGAGGGGGGTGAATTAGTATTTCATTTTTTTTATGAAAATTTAGTATCATCGACATCAATGTCTCTGTGTGTCTTTCCCACCAACTCAGGCCATGGTACTTTAATTTCAGCGGCATAAATGAAACCTTTTGTTCTTCCTCGATATGATGAACACTAAAATACACTTCTAATTGTTCAAGTAGTGATTTAGCTTTAGAGTTTCAATATCAACTTTGTATGGCTTGATATTTACCCTTGATTCAATTTTTAATAGGGATTGTGAATGGTTCATGACACTTGAATTGCCTTGATCTCTCTTAGGTCCTTTCTTTGGTTGATTTTCCATTTATTCATGATCTCTTGATCTCAATTTTGATATTTCCTCTACATTAGAACCCATATCATCTCAAAATAGCCCAAGCTTACTGTTGAGGGCCAACATGAGGAGACATATTACAACTTATATTCGTAACATGTGCTTCTAGTTGCAAAAACCTCACCTCTGTAGGATCACAAGGCTTATTCATATATTCGTCAACCATGACTGTGGTTTTAAATTTTTTGGCTTTGTTGATATATATCCCCTACAAATATTTATAACATAACTAAAGAAACATGATCTGATACAAATATGATATGTAAACTACCATGGATATTCCATTGGAAAATTCACCACAATAGATTTGATAAAACTATATTTAAAAATATGAGATTTACACTATTAGGATTTACTTCTCTTTAGATTTTTGGATATGTAGGTTACTGTTAATTGCATATATGTGAAAATCATAATTTTTTTAGAAAATAGAGAACAATGAAATAAAAAATCACAAACATATTTGACATAGGATAGAATGAGGGAAACCCTTTCTGGAGGAAATCCAGTTTGAAGATGAGGTCACTCTTCTCTCTTTCTATAAATAGAAAATGAATGTGATTACAAAGAAGTAAGGCATGTGGCTTGTGGGATAGTATAATGAAAAAATCCTCTCTATTTTCTCTGTCCATATCCCTCGAGGCTACTCTGTTCATCTTAGAAAAAGTGCACTTAAGAAGGATGGAACCCCTTTTCCTTCTAGTGGCTTAGCTATAACACAACCAAATATCTTACTAGTGGTTAGGTTTGACTCTCCAAAATCTTAACTAGAGTTATATTATAGACTCTTATAGAGTATTATTCATAATAATTACGTCTATATACCCTTTTCCATGATTTATGGGGGCTAACGTCACATCCTCTTGAACCATGGTGGTGAAAGCATCAAGATCAACTTCCAAGTGGCATAACTTTTGCATATGAACTCTGATTGAGGAGAGTTTTGCACCATTGGAAAGATATTTGTGTCTAGAATATGAAAAAAAGGTGAAATGATCAAAGTAAAATTTTAACCCCAAATAAATATCTTTTTATCCATAAAAATTCTCCCAGATGGTTTTACACCCTAATTACCAAACTAGGTCTCATCAGTAAAAATGATATTATGAAATGAGTCCTCCATCTTTTCCACTCTAAAAGAATTGATATGGATGGTAAACAACATAATGATCCATTTCTAATCACCTAAGATGATATATTATCAAATAAATAGGTTATCATATTTTAGGTATTGGATAATAGTCTAAATAGTAGCTAGTATGAAGCCTAAATGTAGAAAATTCTTGCAATTTTCATTAAATCATGGAAATAAAGAACTAAGAGAGTATGCTAGGAAACAAATGGTTGAAATTCACATGTCGGTATATATATAGGAAAAAATTTGATCTAGACCTCTAATAAATGCATCTATTGTCTTATATAACGACTCTTTAGCACTTAACAATTATGTTGAGTAGCATACTGGGGATGAAAACTTCAAACATGTGTACAAGAGCTTAACTCATGGTTCACAAGTGGAGAATCACCATTTGCAAGGAAGGTTACTCTATAATTTTACCAAACTATGTATTCCATAGGATGAAAGAATGCATCTGATTAGAGAAGCCCACACTTCTCTTATTTTGGGACTTTTTGGTGTAGGAAAGACTGTACCTCATTTGTAGATATTTTTTATTGGCCTCAAATTAGAGAAATATTATCTAGATATGTAAATGAGTGTGTATTGTGTGCCACCAGTATATCCACTAATAGAAAATTTTGTCTGTATAAACCTATTCAAGTTCCTTCTCATTTGTGGGAAAGCATCTCTATGGATTTCATATGAGTTTTTCCTATGTCCAAAAGAGGTCATAATTACTTGTATGCAGTTGTGGATAGGTTTTAAAAACTATGTATTTTGATCCCTTGTAAGAAGCAAGTGACAAATGAACATACTACATAATTATTATTTCAACATCTTTGGTTTCACTTTGGATTACCCACTTCTATTATTTCAGATTGAGATTCCTTCCTTTTGGGAGAGATTTTGTTAAGCTTGTGGAGATTGATGGACACTAAGATGAAGATAAGTATTGATTTTCATCCGTTGATCGATGGATAGATAGAGGTGGTCAAAATGAAAATGGTACATTTGCTTCAAGGATACTTCAACAAGCATCCTAAGATTTGGGATGAACAATTGCACTATGTGCAACATGCATACAATCGAACATTGCATTTGTATACATAGAAATCTCCTTTTGAAATTTGTTTTGGGTACTTTCCAAAGTCTCCATTGGATTTGATTTTTGTGAAAGATAATGATCCCAATGAGAAGAGAGATGAAGAGAATTCCCAAAAAATCATATAGAATGTCTATATGGTGCATCAAGTAGTGTAGGAATAGTTGGAGAAGAGACGAGCCCAATACAAGGCTAGGCATGATAAACATAAGATGGATCATCACTTCTAAGTTGGTGATTAGTTTCGTTACATATAAGAAAATATTGGTTCATAGGGGAAGAAAAGGAGTTCAAGCAAATCTGGAATGGCCCATTTACTATTTTGGACAAGATTGACACTAAGGCTTTTGGATTAGAGTTATCGCCATATATGGAGATGTATCTAGCTGTGGACGTGGAGAAATTGAAACAATACGAGCCTCCAATGATCATAGATCAAAATGAGAGTATTCAAGTTCCTTCCATTGATGTTTTTTCTCCTGAATATTTGAATGAGTTACAAGAGGATGTCATTTTGGACAAGACGGGGACTTCATGTCAAGGAAATGTGGAACACTTTTGAGTGGACCTTAAGTAATAAATCTAAGCAAAGCATGGTGGATTAAGATATGAAAAGTGAGGGAGAAATACCCTCACCTATTTGCTGATTAATTTAACTTTTGATGGTCCAAAATATTTCTAGTGGGGAGGATTGATCCAAGAGGATCCAAAAAGACCTAAAATTTAGAGTCCTGAAAATTTGATGGCAATAGTTCCATCTCAAAAATCTTGATGAGATGATTCCAACACAACTTGAATCACATCGAATGAAATATGTATGCAAAATTTATGGTGTTATGAAGTTCATGCCAAACATTAAAAAGATGAATAGGGTGACACATGGCACATACATATAGTGCCACATGCTAAAACTTTGGGCAAACATGTGGTAATGAAAAATAATGATGTGGCGGGATCAAGAATCAACACATGATAGTTATGCAACATCGAGTTGGTAGGTTAAGTAGACTAAGGGAAGATTGCCACATGGCCCATTTGGAGCGAAGCACATGGCACCTTGAAACGCCAAAAAATGGTTTTGGTCAATGGAGTAATAATTGGTGCTTACAGGAATCAAACCTTGACCTCAATAGAGGCAGGCGAATGGTCAAACCATTGGACCATGGGTTTTCTTTTGTTATATGAATGCCACATTCTATATTTAAATTTTCATTGTAATAGTAAATGAAAAAAGGGGGAGGCAATGGGTTTGACCTCGTGGCCTCCACAAAAAAAAGAAACTTAGCCACAATGAACTCAGAGTAGAAACCAACAAATTCACTAGGTCCGACATCAATGGACCCACTATCCAACATTGATTGGAACACACAATCAAATGTTACGATGTGGAATGAAAATGCACATGGGTCGAATAATATATTAATATAATTTTGGTTGGGTTATATTAATATGAATAATGTGTCATTGAGCCATGGTTATAAGCATATCCTATTTTAAGAATATACCATGCATTCAGCATGGGATAAGGCCAACAACTCACAAGCTCGACCCTCATCCTGTCTACCCACAAAAACTATATATACCAAAAGCATTAGCCACTCTACCATGAGAGATATGTTATTGTAAAGAGAGGTTGATCCCTTTAGTTTTGTAGCATTATTATCACTCTTTGTGTGATAATACATAGATTTTGTTCTCTTTTGGATATTTGAGAAAGGAGAGGTTTGTGTGAGGGGTTCTTTGAGGCTTTGTAAAGTTGCATAATATATATATACAAATTTAGAGATTTAGTATTTGATGTGATTAGAATAATTTGGCATCATAATTGAAGAGGTCAATCCATTCACATTCTCTTTAAGTCCATAAATAATAAGCTCATATTAAAATATATTGATCAAAACCTTAGATTGTGAAGAAATTTTAGGATATTAGCATCTCCATGAACATATTTAGCTCGAAAAGCTCTTGTGTCCTTCATCTCATCATGAAGTGACAACTAGTTTCTAGTTGAAGGATAAATGTCACTGGATTGAGAGTGTGGTTAGTTAATAACATCCATTTTGTAATAGAAGTAATTTAAAAATATAATAGGTAAGGGAGCAGCATGAGATCCCCTGTAGAGTGAAGAATGAGGCGATTAAATTCTTTGTAATATGATGTTCTATGTAATTAAAATTTCATGGGTTAATTTTATATTTGTGTATTCATTATGTGTTGATATATACAATTTAAAACTTTGTTAATTGAATTCTCTCATACTTCCATTTGTTGTGTATTATAATATTAGCACAACGAGAATTCCATGCAATCAACCCACAATAAGGATTGAGTGGCTATAAGTTTTGCATCAAGGATCATAAGTACTGAGAGAGAGTGAATTAGAATATTGTCAACACTGGTTGTTTTGGGGTTGTTGGTTCAATCCTTGTTCATACTGATTTGTGATTTCCATTTCACGTAAATTAAATATGTGATTTGCAAAATCCCCACCAAATTCCTTCTTTTCTTCCCATCTTTATCATTGTTCCAGTTGAAAAGTCTTATTTCCACCAATCCAAGACCTCTTACTTGATATGATGATTAATGGATCTGATTGACAAACCTTTTCATGATCAAGTGTTTCCCTATTCTTGATCTCATATTATAGAGATTTTTAAAGTTCTCACTTTCTATAACTCAATCATCCAACACATGGTTCTGGTTCTAGGTTTCCAAAAATTGGAGTGGTTTCTGTGGGGGCAGGGTGCATGCATGGTTTAGTAAACAAGGTAGGGGAGCACATGATAGTTCAGGGTTATCCAACTACTTTGGTAGCATTATAAGGTGGTTTCCTTCACAACCCTCCCACCAAGCATTAAACATTGATAGAACTTGAGGCCCATCAAGATACTGATTTCTCGTGCCTTCAATCATGTCTTCTATATTGGGCCACTCAATAATGAGGTTGATGATAACTGCCAAGCAAGGGAGTTCTTGTATATTAATGCATTGATAGAAAGAATGTTATACATCAATTGTAACTTTGTCACCACTACTGACCACTTGTGAAAAAGTGGAAAGTTGCAAGTTTTGGTGATGAGGGAGATGATAGGCCTTATTTCCTTTAGATTTAAGTACTTTCTTCTGAGCCTTGGTCACGTGCTAGGATGTTGAAAATACTTGGTATCAAGGGATATGGAATTTAATGGTTTGAGCATAGGTTGGGAAAATTGATGGAGTTATGAATCCTATAGATAGTTTGGGGCATTGTGCATTATTATTGTTGCCCCTATGAGGTGTTAAGAAAATTGCTAAAATATTACGTTGTGAAAGGGAAATGGTCCATAGCCTTGATTGATTAGAAGAATCAACCCAAGCCACTGATAAATGGGTAAAGTGGATGCAAGCTACCATAAAAGAGGTATCAAATTAGAGTCATACTTCTCATTGTTATAGAGTGAGATTATTGACATCAACCTTGTAGTAGAGTTTGTGGAGGATTAACATGAGAAGGATTCGAGGCAAGAGATCAGAGCAAGAATGCTTCTAAAATAAGACAACAACAGATGCAAGATCATAAACTGCAAGTATGAGGTGGTGGATATATTATTTTTCTATATTTAATTGAGTATATCACTAATAGGTGAAGATTTAAGAGTTACTTCTGCAATAATAGAGGATTGGAGAACAAACCCAAGAACAAAAGATTTAGTGTAGAGAAGTTCTGCAAACAATTCCATACAAGAATCAGAGTTAGAGAGAGTTGTTAAAGATAATCAAAATAAATTAAAGCAAGGAGTGTAGAAAATTTGGAATTTGAGAGATGTTGAGAAATGTCAGGTAACCTAGTCTTTATATTTTCACTTTAATTTGGATAGATAATTTTTTGATTGTAATTCGCAACATAAGGAAGGATAATAGTGGAAAAGAGCCCTTGTAATGGATGTTATTTTATATATAAATAATGTATAAGTTCCAAATCAGGTTGGAAGTGAAGAGAACAAAAGTTTTCAATATGAGTCAAGAGAATAGAATAGGTTCTCAAGAGGGAGTAAGCAAATTTAGAAGCCTAGAAGAGAAAAGGAAGCTCAAGAGGTTCTAGAGGGGAGAACCTATGATACCAAAAGACCAAGTTCAAAGGAGAGAAGCTTGGTAAGGTAAAGATCCAAGAGTAGCAAACCCTATGATGCTTCTGGACCAATTATGAATCATTGCAACTAAGATGTTGGGGTAATCACCTCCTCCCACATTTATCCACTTTCACCTGCTTTCCCAGGGTAAACATTATGTTGACACCTAATGATCAGGATTGGGTGAATATAATGTAAATAAATAATAAGTAATATGAACAGTCATCGGGAGATGAAGTGAACAATCTCTCCTTCATGTATATAATAAAGACCAACCTGAAGGAATGAAATATACGAATCAATTGTTTTGAGGAGTTATTGCCTGGCCTGACATGGTATCAGAGCTAGCTCCCAAAATTAGTTGTAACTCCCTTTTTCCTGTTTCTTGTAGTCTATCCACTGCCCCTGTGGAGTCTGCTTACTGCGCTTTCTGTCTACTGTCTACTGCACTCTCTATCCCCTCCACAGTTTCCGCCACTCTGTAGTCACTGCCACTGTCTAACGCATAATCATTATCTGGTGTAGTCACTGCCATTGTCTAACACATAATCATTATCTGGTGTAGTCGCTGCCGCTGTCTAACGCATAACCATTCCACCCTTTGTTTTTTTTTGTTTTTTGTTTTTTGTTTTTTTGTTTTGTTGTTTTTTTCTTTTTGTTTTTTTGTTTTTTGTTTTTTGTTTTGTTTTGTTTTGTTTTTTGTTTTTTTTTTTTGTTTTGTTTTTTTGTTTTGTTTTGTTTTTTTGTTTTGTTTTGTTTTGTTGTTTTGTTGTTGTTGTGTGTTGTTGTTTTGTTGTTGTTGTTGTTTTTTTTTTTAGTTACCCATGCGATATTGTCCACAACTACTCTGCGTTGAATGAACCCTTGTGGTGAACGGCTAGAGAATGTAGCTCCGAATGTAATATCCTTTATACCCTTCGAAACCTTGCTGAAGTTGTTGGGTCATCCTCAGATGATGGGAATTCTGTGTCTTCCAAAGAGCTGGCGAGGGCTTCGAACCGATGGCAGTCTTGTAGGAAGCGTGTGGGATTGACGGGTTTCAACTGTCAGTGTGGTTATGTTTTCTGTTCTTTGCACCATTATTTAGATAAGCATGGATGCTCATTTGATTACAAGGAGGCCGGGCGTCAAAATATCGAGAAATCTAATCCTGTGGTGAAAGCCGAAAAAATTAAGAAGAAGAATCGGTTGACCGAGAGACACCGAACAGTCATTCATGCTTGCTTGGGAAGATACACTCTTCAATTCTGGAACAAAAATATTGGCAAGGGACCCAGCGATAACATTGGATGAAGAAAGCCGTTGATGGTATCAAAGCACACCTGCGTTGATGGTATCATTTTTTTGACAAATTCCAATATTTAATGAAGATTTATTTAATAGTGTGATAATAGGGTGTGATCAACACACCTGCATGCGGTGAAAATCATCCTTCCATTTTTTGACAAATTCCAATATTTAATGAAGATTTGTTTAAGAGCATGATAATAGAGTGTGATCAGCACACCTGCGTGCGGTGAAAAGCATCGGTCCATTTTTTTTGACAATTTACATCAATTGTATTTACATCAGAATTCAAGTTATGATAGGTGTTTGAGCAGTTGATATTCTATATAGAATACACTTTTACTCTTTGTATATTAAATAAAATTCTTACCTAATCAAGAAGGAAGAATAAGGCTGTATTATTCTGAAGCAAATTTTTGCCAGCAGAAGTATTTTTTAAGGAATTTAGACTTCTGTGATCCATAACATTGTTTAGATAGTTTTCGGCAAAATCACATAGAGAATAATCTGTCGACGCGTTTCGAACCAACCAGTGTGGTTCATCGTCAGGACAAGTTGAAGATCCAATCTAGCTCAGCTTGTTAAATAGTATGTGCAGAGACTCCAACGGCTATATTGCCAACGACTAATTTTGACTTAATGACCTAAGTCAAACAAAAAATAATCTTGTTAAATTCTTAATTATTATTATTCTACGAAAATAGTTAAATTTGGTAAAATTATATAATAAAATATTCATTTGTTACTTGTACTTA
>APFE031085250.1:17202-43100 GCA_000404065.3 Pinus taeda | reverse complement strand
GGGTATACAAACTTCCTGGGGTATACATCCAACTGAAACAAAGACCTCTAAACAATCATGCTCCATATTCAACAATCTCCCACTTGGAGAATGATTGCAGCAACTCCACCGCTGCTTCATTTGCTAGACAATGACTCCTCTTTGGACCTCGCTGTTTCTCATCTTCATCGTCATCCTTGAAGACTGATTGAAACTAAGCATATTCTTAGTTTCTCTCTGGTTACAACGTCTGTTAGCATATCTACAAGATTCTAGCTAGTGTGTATCTTTTCCAGCCTTAACTCTCCATCTTCCAACACTGATCATATGAAATGGTACTCGAGCTGTATGTGTTTAGTCTTGGAATGAAATGTTGAGTTCTTTGCAAGATGAATGGCACTTTGGATATCACTGTATAACGTGCCCATATCATGCTCCTTACCCAATTCACCCATAAACCTTTGTAACCAAATCATTTCTTTACTAGGCTCTGTAGCAGCAACATACTCTGCTTCTGTTATTGAAAGTGCAACAGCGCTTTGGATTTTTGAAACCCAACTGACAGTTGTTCAACCAACAGTAAATAAATATCATATAGTGTGTTGAGAATGCAACAAGATGATGGAGCTTAGTGAAAAGAAGTCATCTTCACTAAGTGGTCCCGCAGGCTATTTTTGGCACAAAGTCTATTTTTAGACTATGTCTATTTTTTAGACTATGTTTATTTTTTAGACATATGGATCATGGTCTATGAGTTGCAGGATGCTATTTGTGGATGATTGGTCATGTTGGTAAAAATAGATGGACCTCTATTTTTAGACATACGGGCGAAGTCTATTTTTAGACTGCCAAGCTAAAAATAGAACAGTAGAATATTATTAGCTCTTAATAATATTTGGACTATAAACATTATCTTATTCTCTTGGAGCACTTCAGTTCGAGCTACAGATGTGGGACATGCCAACTGCAAGAGAAATATGCTTGTTCTTAGGTACTTGAGCTTGCATGAAGGACTTCATTAGAACTTTCAAGTGATTGAGTTTGGTGGAGTTGAATGAGGAGTTGATGGAGTTGTGTTCAGTTTGACTTAGTTGAACTAGTTGTATTTAGTCTAACTAACAAATACACTAGTGATGAGTGTTGTGAATTAGTTATTAATTAATTCACTAATTATTAACTCATAAATCAACTGAGGAATACATCAGTTAACTCAGTGCATGGACAGTTCAGTGGAGACAAGTGTTAGAGGTGAGTGAAAGGGAAAGACAGCTGTCAGTTGTGACTATAGTTGTGCATATGATTTGCAAAATCAGTGGGATTGAGTTTCCAATTAGGATTGCGTAGTGCTACACAAGGGAAATACGATTTTGGTTTAGCCATTCAGTAGTATTCTCATGCAGGATTGCGTAGTGGAGGCAGGCAAGCAACGGAGGATATTTGAGCCAGTGATAGATTCATATCTGAGCTAATTTGTGTGTAGCAGGTGGAGATAGTACTGAGTACTTGTGAGGAGTATTGTACTATGTATTTTTACATGTTCTCAATCAATATAATATACAAATAGTAGGGGGTTTCCAGTTGTATGATTTCCCCGTGATATACTGTGTTGATATGTGTGATTGATGCTTCAATGTGTGCATGCGATTGTTTCTTAATACTGCTAAATTAATGATCAATGTAGAGGAGGTTATGTATTATGCATGATTCTGCAGATAGTGTATAATCAGGATAATCTCTGTGAAAAAGTGTTATATTATTCAAAATTTCTACATAGTGCTCCTCTTGTTATCTCTGTCACCTGCCATATCTGCATCAACATATCCCTGTAGAGAAATGTTTGAACCAGCCAATAGCATATTCGTTGATTGCGGTACCTTTCAAATATCTGAGAATCCATTTCACTGCCATCCAATGTTCCCTTTCCTGGATTGTTCATGACCATGATTTACAACTCCCACTGCATGTGCAATATCAGGCCTTGTGCAGACCATTGCATACATTTAAACTTCCAATTGCTTGATGCATATGGAAACTTAGGACATTATAATTCCAGTCTTCTTGGGTCTTTGGGCACATTTCCTTACTAAGTTTGAAATGGCTAGCAAAAGGTGTACTAACTAGTTTTTCATTGTGCATATTAAATATTTTCAACACCTTTTATATGTATTCATTCTGAGACAATGTTAATTTTCGATTTTTCCTATCTCTAGTTATTCTCATACCAAGGATTTGTTTTGCAGCTCCCAAATCCTTCATTGCAAATGAAGTTTCCAATTTTCTTTTGACCACATTTATTTCCTGCATGTTAGACCCTGGAAAAAGCATGTCATCTACATACAATAACAATATAATATAGCTTCCATCATTTTTCTTTTTTAGAGAAACACAATGATCAGAGTGACATCTAGTATAACCTTGTTTAGACATAAACTAGTCAAATTTTAGATACCACTGCCTTGGAGCCTGTTTTAAGCCATACAAGCTCTTCTTCAACTTGCACACTATTTTCTCCTTCCCTTTCACTTCATATCCTTGTGGCTGCTACATATATATCTCTTCCTCCAAATCCCCATGGAGAAAGGATATCTTTACATCTAACTACTCAAGATGCAAATCTTCAACTTCTACTAGACTTAAATAGTTCTGATTGAAGTCATTTTAACAACAGGAGAAAATATTTCATCAAAATCAATACCTTTCTTCTGTGCAAACCCCTTCACCAGAAGTCTAGCTTTGTACCTCTGTTTTCCTCCATCTTCTTCCTTCAGCTATAAACCCATTTATTCTTCAATGTAGTTTTTCCTGCAGGCAACCTGACTAAGTCCCAAGTCTGGTTATGCATTAAGGAGTCCATCTCTTCTTCCATGGATACCTCCCACTTCTTCCTACTTTCAACCTGCATTGCTTCTTCATAACATTCGGGTTCACCAGAATCAGTCAACAATAAATAATATAATGAAGGAGAGTATCGTTTAGGGAGTCTAGTTATCCTGGTAGATCTTCTAACACTGCTTTCAAGTGTTTGGGGTGCCTGTTGCTGTTGTGGTTGTTGATTATTATTATTTTGAGGCACCTTTACTTTTTCAGTGATTTCATCAAGAAGTGCATATTCCTTTTTTCCTTTTTCTTGTTTCTTTTCCTACAGCTGATTTTTATACAAGACCTTTTCGTTGAATATTACATCTCTGCTCCTAATGATTTTGTGCTTTTCATAATCATATAAGCGATAACCAAAATCATTAACACCATATCCAATAAAGATACATTTCTTTGACTTTGCCTTAAGCTTTGTTCTATTTTCTTTATCAATATGGAAAAAGGCCTCAGATCCAAAAGGCTTTAGAAAAGAGTAGCTTACCCTTTTATCTATCCATGCTTCCTCTGGAACACCACCATCCAAGAAACTTGAAGGCCCTCTGTTTATTAGATAAACAGTATTATCTACAACATCTGCCCAAAATTGTAAAGGCAATCCTGCATGCAATCTCATGCACCTTGCAGTCTCCTTGATTTTTCTATTCATCCTTTCTGACACACCATTTTCTTGTGGTGTTCTTGGAACTGTCTTCTCTCTGCGAATTCTATGCTCTGAACAGTACCTATCAAACTCTTTGCTGCAATATTCACCTCCATTGTCTGATCTCAGACACTTCAATTTATTTCCTGTCTCAATCTCAACCTAAGCTTTCCATTTCTTGAAAGTATCAAATACATCAAATTTATTCTTAATACAATAAATCCAAGTTTTTCTAGTTTCATCATCAATAAAAGTAACATAATAACAAGAGCCACTGAGAGATGATACCTGAGCAGGTCCCCATACATCTGTATGCGCAAGCTCTAATTTTTCTCTCTTCTTTTCTTTCCCAACTCTCAGAAATCTGACTCTCTTTTGTTTTCCATAAATGCAATTCTCACAGAAGTCCAAATCAACATTCTTCAAACCCAGCAATGAATTCCTTGAGTGAAGAATCTTCATCCCCTTTTCACTCGTGTGTCCGAGCCTATGATGCCATAATGCTACGTTTTCTCCTTTGGAAATTAAAGCATTAACAGAGATAGAAATACGATTGCATAAATACAATGTACTAATCTCTTCGCCTTTTGCTATTACCAGGGCTCCTTTGGTGACCTTCCAAGCTTTATCTATGAAAGTTGTCACACAACCTTCACCGCCTAACTGCCTTGTTGAAATTAGATTTTTCGTTAGATCTGGAACATGCCTTACCTCCTTTAGTATCCATTGGTTTCCATTCTACTGTTTTACAAGAACCTTACCCATTCCAACAATTTTACAGGGTTCATCATCACCCAAACTAACTTGTCCAAAATCTCCTTGAACATAGTCATGAAAGTATTTCTTATCAGGTGTGGCATGGAATGAGGCCCCTGAATCTACCACCCAAGAATTAGTAATATTTTTGAAAGAAAGAATCAAAGCATCTTGTAACACCTTACCTGTCACATTTGCTTCATGATTGTTTTCTTGTTGTGCATCTCCTTCTTTTCCCTTCCAAGATCTATAGTCTTTCTTTAGGTGTCCTTTCTTTCCAAATTTCTAGCACACTATCCCCGATCTGGACTTAGATCTACCTTTCCTTGATTTACTGCAATATCCTAAGCTCTTTCCTCTTTCCATTTTTCTTCCCCTAAACTCTGCACTCAAAGCATTACCTGATTTCTCACTGGAGCTTTTCCATCACATTTCCTCTCTAAGGATAGCATCAACAACATCATCAAACTTTAAAGTACTAGATCTAGAAACAAAGTTACTAATGGCCATTACTAAACCATTCCAACCTTCTGGTAATGAGCACAAGAATAACAAAGCTCTAACTTCATAATCAAAGTTTACCCCTACAAAACATAACTTACTTGTAACAATATTAAAATCATTTAAATGGTCTGCAACAGATCCACCTTTTGACATCTTAATATTAAATAACCGTTTCATAAGAAATACCTTGTTTGAGGCCGAGGGTTTTTCATATAGTTTCTCCAACACCTTAATCAAACCCTCTGTCGTTGTTTCCTTTGAAATGTTGAAGGCGATCGATGCTGCGAGGCACAACCATACTATTCCAAGTGCGTTTCTATTGAGAAGGTTCCATTCTTCATCAGTCATACCCTTTGGCATCTTTGTTTTTCCACCCAATGGTAGGTATAGATCTTTCTGATACAGATAATCTTCCATCTGCATCTTCCACAGCAAGAAGTTTTGGCCATTAAATTTCTAGACCCTAAAGTTACCATCTTCCGCCATTGCTCCCACTCGAATGAGGAACCCTTCTTTCCTGCGAGTTTATCAGCCAAATAGACCTTCAGCTTTGATACCAGTTGTTAGAAAATTATAAATTACGGAGCAATGGAACACATAAAATATTGCAGAAATATAAAAATAGAAAACGCATAAAACAAGAGAGACATATACGTGGTTCACCTAGTTTGGGCTATGTCCACCCCGAACAGCCAGTCCTTCCTTTCTATTATCCAACAAAATGAAGAGACACAACCTACAGCAGATCCACTGTAATATCCTTTGTTTTCTCTCACAGTCTCACCTCTCTGCTTCTCACTCAGAGAATACATATCTATTACACAACCTAAAATACAATGCCCTCATACAAAGAGAGAGGTTGTCTTCTAGGGAAAAAAACCCTAAACTAAACATAATTTATAACGTCATATCATCTGTCTAATGAACATCCCAGATTGAATAGAAATTATTATACTTTTACAAGGAAATTTTACATCTAATTTTAGCTTCATGGGCGTTGCCCCTGAAATCCCCGCTGGGGGACCGTTGACCCTCGAACCCCCTAGCCGAGGAGGATCAGCCCACCCGAACCCCCACAGGGGGGACAAGTCCCTCCCTGCACCCCCCCATGTGGAGGGGTGTACAAACTTCCTGGGGTATACATCCGGCTAAAACAAAGACCTCTAAACAATCATGCTCCATACTCAAAACAACGCACAGAGGAGATGTTGAGTACCTCAGGATTGGACTCAAAGGTTTGAAGCCGAGCAATGCAAAGTGGATTGAGATTGGGCAAGTGAGATAGCAGTACCCTCACTTAGTCGATACTTGAAAGAAAACCAACTTTTGGTGATCCAAAAGCTTTTCAGTGGGAAGGTTTTGATCTGAATTGGATCCATAAAGAATGATTAACAAAGCCATGGTTGTACCAGGTCAAGACAGGCTTCAAAGGATTTAAAACAGCGATCAAGAACCCCTCTAAACCAGTGGCAATGGTAGCCAACGTGGAACGGTGAGGACCTCGGTCAAAACGTGCTGACCAAGGCCCATGGAGACTGTGCTGGAGGAAAAATTAGCCACTGGGAGACCCAGATCGTGAAACAGAGGCAATTTTTGGTGCACAATTAGCTGGGCGAAAAACCTCAAATTGGAGAAGCCCCGAGTGCTCGGATGCATGAGAGCTGGGAAAACTGTGGGATAAAAATCTAAGAGCTAACGGTGGGACCCGCTCCAAAACTGGCGGTGTTGATCGGGGGCGTACATGGGTGGTAAGCAGTTTTGAAGAAAAAGAAGTGATTCCACTCAGTGCCTGACGCATGGTAAGTGGAGGAGAGAGGAAACTGCCACTCATCGCATGCTAACAATCGAGCTAGTCAATTGTGCGGGACAAGAGAATGGTGTCAGATCTAGGGGCTCCAGGTCTAACGACTGAGATTGTGCCCAATGGAGAAGACATAATTGACGAGGGAATAAGTCGTGATTTAGAAGAATTTGAAGTTTGAATTGACCACCATGGTGGCAAATGAATCATTCCATAATGTAATTGAAGAGACAAACCGATGAGGCAAGCTGGCGCAGTTCACAGGAGGACAAGTGGCCACCCTTTTGAGTCTGATGATGATGCAGAGAACAGGGAACTCCAAGCGTAGCTGCAAGTAGGCGAATCTACGGAGGCAAAAGAGGAAACAAACCGCCATGAGCTCGAATGATTTAAAGCCATATACTAAGAATAGAAAACACACACCAAGAGAGGAAGGTAGAAAACCAGAAAAGAGAAGAACCAGTGAAGAAAAAAGTAGAAAGAAGGCAGAGGGCCGAGCTAACCAAGAGTAACGTCGAGCACCAGAGAGCTTGAGAGATTCAAGCCATTCGTGAGAGGATCTGTAAGACCAGAGAGGTCAAAAAGTTGGATAGGAAAAGAGTCTATGTACTCCAGTGGCTTGGGGAATCTAAGAACCACCATGTCGTACCAATTTGTTTCAGGAGACTCATATTAAGCTCCTTCATTGTAATTATCTGCTTCAAGACACAATAAAAGAAGGCCACCACCGAGAGCTGGGCCGGAGATGTAGCCCTAGAGGATAGGGTGAACTCCTTATTAAATTCTTGTGTTCTTGTATTTGCTTACTATGTTTCTCTGTTGTTTTCCATTTCAAGTGTCTTTGTATTCGCAATCTGATTGATCCATTGCTTAAATAACATAGACACCCACACCAACATATGAGTCTGTAATACCTTCATTTAATAATTCTTAACTGAGGTCACTCATTGGATGATTATCAGATCAAGTGGTATCAGAGTGCTAGGGTGTAAGGTTAGACAAGCTTGTGTTGGTTTAGTTGTTGAATTCTCACTAGATCAAGGCTCAAATTAGGAGAAGGAGAGTTGGTCGAAACTAACCCTGAAATTGGGAGAGTCTATCCTCGGAAGACAATGTCAGAGGAAGGTTCTATGGTGCCAGACCCTCAATTCATAGAGAGTTTCCTAGCTATAAAGTCTATGGTAGAAGAAATGTATAGGGACTTTAGAAAGCATAAGAATGAAGATTCATCAGGTTCTAAACAAGATAAAGAAGAAGATGAGTCTCATTCCCATGACCACTCAAAAGGAAAAGGGAAAGAGGAAATCTTTCTCACACCTCCTAATAGCCTTGTGCATAATAAGAAATCATCTTTGATTAAGTTAGATGTTAAATTCAATTTGCCTATATATGATGGAGAGGTAAATGCTGAAAAGTTGGACAATTGGATTAGACAAATTGATGTCTATTATAGAGTGAAAAACATCGACTCAGGCAAGAGCAAAATTAATCTGGTAAGCCTATGCCTAGGAGGCACTGCCTTGGTTTGGTGGGAAGACAGAACCCAAATGGACATGAAAAGACATGGGAAGACTCTCTCTGTTTGGAGTGACTTTGTTTCTGCAATTAAGAAGCAGTTCTATCCATTGGCCTACATGCAACAAGCCATGATGAGTTGGCAAACTCTTCAGTAGTTGAAAGGGAAAAGTGTGCAAGAGTACACTCAAGAATTTAGAAAGAGAGCATTGATTCTGGGGATCTCATTAGACTCACAGAGACTCTTTTGAAGTACATTGGTGGTCTACACAGCTACATGAGGCATACCATCCTCATGTTTAATCCCACTAGTATAGATGAGGTATCTTTACAAGCTATTCATCTAGAAGCTAGAGGAAAGAATGGAAATCCAGAAGTTGGGGGACCATCCCAACCCACTGCAAGCAAGAGCAAGGAGAAAAAGAAGTAGAAGTGGAAAGCAAAGAAGGCTAACACTGCACAGAAAGGAAAAGCTTCATGCACTTACTGTAAAACGGATGGGCATGATGATGAGCATTGTATGGATTATGCATCCAGAGCTGAGACCCAGGAAGTCTGAGGGCAAGAAGAAGAAGACTGCTATAGCTATTCAGAAAAACTTGGGGTTAGACTCCAGAGATGAAACAATCATTGCAGCCATAGGTATAAAAGGTAAGAATTTTGAAGCATCTACTAGTAATTCTAATCAATCTGTTATTGATGAAGAACATGAGAGAAAAATACATGAGCTTTTCCATATTCGAGTTATTTCCAAACATCAAAAGATTGACACATTGTTTGATAGTGGTTCACAAGTAAATTTGATTTCTGAAGCAATTGTAAAGAAATTGGGATTAGCAACTACACCTCACAAGAAACCATACCCATTAGGATGGTTGAATGATAAAGCACAACTACAAGTGACCAGACAGTGCAAACTCAAGTTTTCTTTTGGGTTAGCATTTGTAGATGAGGTTGAGTTAGACATAATTCCTTTGGATATATGTGGAATTGTTTTAGGAAGTCCTTACTTGTATGATAGAAAAGCCATTTTCTATAGAGCTGAGAACAAGTATCTACTTGTTAAATATGGAATCGAATACTTAGTGAGAGCTCACAAGCTCGAGAATAATTATACTCTCATAAAATCAAGGCAGATGAAAAGAATGATAAATTCATGCAAAAAATTCTTACTAATGGTTGTAAAAGAAAAGAATCCTGATAAAACCAATGTATTTGAGGGCTGTAATGCTAAGCAGCAAGCTGATATAGAAAATATTGTTTCAGAGTATGATGTCCTGTTTCAGGAACCTAAAGGTCTACCACCCAAAAAGGAAATAGTACATGATATTGTTTTGCAGCAAGATATTCCATTTCCTAACATTGGAATGTAGAGGCTGTCTACTTTAGATAATGTTCAAATCAAGAAGCAGGTGCAGGAGTTGCTCGAGAAGGGGTTCATCAGGCCTAGCACATCACAATGTGGGTCACCAATCGTTTTGGTGAGAAAGAAAGATGGATCATGGAGAATGTGCATTGACTACTGAGCACTGAATAAGATAAAAATAAAAAATCGTTATCCCCTTCCTTGCATAGATGATATTTTAGATCAATTGAAGGAAGCTGTTTATTTCACCAAGCTAGAATTTCCATAGTGGATACCATCAGGTCAGAGTTTCAGAGCAAGATGCATGGAAGACTTGCTTTCAAAACAAAGCAGGGATTGTATGAGTGGCTGGTTATGCCTTTTGGCTTGACCAATGCCCTTGCTACTTTCATGAGATTAATGAATGATGTACTCAAGCCTTTTCTTGATGATTTTATTATTGTGTATCTAGATGACTTTCTAGTTTTTAGAAAAACATGGGAAGAACACTTAAAGCATGTTAAGCAGACATTAGATGTTTTGAAAAGAGAAAAACTTTATGTTAAACTCTCAAAATGTGAATTTAGCAAAACATCTCTAAATTATTTGGGTCATATAGTAGGGGGTGGTGAATTGAAAATAGATCCCTCTAAAGGGGCAGTCATTGTAAATTGGCCTAAACCCAAGTCTGCTACAGAAGTGGGAAGCTTCTTAGGAGTAGCACAATATTGGAGGAAGTTCATTTCTAATTTTTCCTCAATTGTGGTTCCCTTACATGCTTTGACAGGATTAAATAAGGTGTTTCAGTGGGGAGGCAAACATCACAAAGTCTCCGACACCTTGAAAGAAAAGTTTAGTACAACACCTATACTAGCACTGCCTGATCTACAAAGACTATTTGAGATCCAAATAGTTGCCAGTCACTATGCCATGGGAGCAGTGTTGACACAGCATGGTAAACCCATATGTTATCATTATGAGATTTTTAATCCTGCAGTAGTTAACTATCCTACATATGATAAAGAATTGTATGCATTAGTTTAGAGTGTGAAAAAGTGGAAACATTATTTAATGGGCAAAGAGACAGAAATACATATTGATCATCAACCACTTCAATATCTACACTCCCAGACTAAGTTGTAGTAGTCAAGACACTACAGATGGATGGGTTTCTACAACAGTTTCATTTAGTCATCGTATATAAAAAGGGCATACATAACAAAGTTGCAGACATGTTATCTAGACCCATTATAAACGCATCTACTCTACTTAAGCATAATTATGTACTGCATGAAAGCTACATTGAACAATATACTCAAGATATAAATTTTAAAGATGTATATGCAAACTTGAGTGGAGGCAAGAGAGTAGAAGAATTGGATTATCATGTAAAGCAATGACTCTTATATCACTATGGGAAACTTTTCATTCCACAAACATAGAGATAAAGAAAGAGAGGCACACACTTCTCTGATATCAGGTCACTTTGGGGTAAGTAAAACAATTGTACAGCTGTAAAGATTTTGTTATTGGCCAAAAATGAATGAGACAGTTTCTAGATATGTAAGAGGGTGTATTATGTGTGCTAAAAGAAAGCCCAGCAATAGTAAACTAGGCTTGTACACTCCATTACCAGTTCCTTCTCACCCTTGGGAAAGTATTTCCACGGACTTTGTTGGAGGACTGCCTAAGTCTAGAAAAGGTCATGATTATCTATTTGTGGTTGTGGAAAAGTTCAAAAAAATGTGTATTTTGATACCTTGTAATAAATAGATTACAGCTAAACAAATTGCAAAACTATTCTTTGAACATGTATGGGTTCATTTTGGATTAACCACTTCTATTGTATCTGATCGACACACCTGATTTGTGGGGAAGTTTTGGTCAAGTCTGTGGGAGCTAATGGACACCCAACTAAAGAAAATCATAGCTTTTCATCCACAAACGATGGCCAGACATAATTAGTTAACAGGACATTGATCCAGTTACTTAGAGGATATTGCAACAAACATCCTAAGCTTTGGGATGAACATTTGTGTTATGTGCAGCATGATTACAACAGAGAAAAACACTCATTCTAACAAAGATCTCCTTTTGAGACCTATTTTGGTTTCCTACCTAGGTCTCCTTTGGATTTTGTGTTTGGTAAAGATACCAAAATTGGTGGACACAATGATGTGGACAAGGCAACTAGGTTCATTGAACAAATCTAGGAGATCCACCAGGCAGTACATGAATAGCTAGAAAAGAGGCAAGCCAAATACAAGGCAAGGCATGAAAAGCATGAGATGGAGCATAGTTTTCAAGTTGGAGACTAGGTCAGGTTGTATATCAGCAAGGAAAGGATGCAAGGTGAAGGTAAAAAGTTAAATCCTATTAGGTATGGACCTTTTGGGATACTTGAGAAGATTGGTGAAAATGCTTTTCACCTTGATCTACCAACTTACATGCACATCTACTCAGTCATAAATGCAGATTTCTTGAGACTGTTTGAACCTTTAATGATTGAGGATCCCAAAGAGAAAAGTCTATTGCCCTCTATTGATGACCTGCTACCGGAATATCTGAATGAATTGCAGGAAGACACAATGTTGGACAAGAAGGTGAGGACAACGCGCAAAGGAGATGTTGAGTACCTTAGGATTGGACTCAAAGGTTCGAAGCTAAGTAATGCAAGATTGGGCAAGTGAGACAACAGTACCCTCACTTAGTCGATGCTTGAAATAAAACCAACTTTTGGTGGTCCAAAAGCTTTTCAGTGGGAAGGCCATGATCTAAATTGGATCCATAAAGAATTATTAACAGAGCCATGGGTGGACCAGGTCGGGATAGACTTCAAAGGATTTAAAATAGTGATCAAGAACCCCTCTAAACTAGTGGCAATGGCAGCGAGCGTGGAATGATGAGGACCTCGGTCAAAGCACACTGACCAAGGCCCATGGAGACTGTGCAAGAGGCAAATTTAGCCCCTGGGAGACCTTGAACAAGAAACAGGGGTGAAAAACCTCAAATTGGAGAAGCCCCATGCCCTCGGTCGCATGAGAGCTGGGAAAACCATGGGGTAAAAAGCTAAGAGCTAACGATGGGACACGCTCCAAAACTGGTGGTATTGATCGGGGGCGTCCATGGGTGGTAAGCAGTTTTGAAGAAAAAGGAGCAATTACACTCAGGCCTAACACGTGGCAAGTGGAGGAGAGAGGAAACCGCCACTCATCACCCACTAAGAGTCGAGCTAGTCAACCGCGCGGGACGAGCAAATGGTGTCAGATTTGGGGGCTCCAGATCTAACGATTAAGATCGTACTCGATGGAGAAGATGGAATTAACAAAGGAATAAGCCATGATTTAGAAGAATTTGAAGTCCGAATTGACCGCCATGGTGGCAAATGAATCATTCCATAACGTAACTGAAGAAATGAACTGACGAGGCAAGCTAGCGTAGTTCGTAGGAGGACAAGTGGCCGCCCCTGTGAGTCTGATGATGACATCGAGAACAGGGAACATCAAGTGTAGCTACAAGCAGGTGAATTGATGGAGATAGAAGAGGAAACAAACCGCCATGAGCTCGAATGATTTAAAGCCATAAACAGAGAATATGAAACACACACCTAGAGAGGAAGATAGAAAACCAAAAAAGAGAAGAACCAGTGAAGTAAAAAGAAGAAAGAAGGTAAAGGGCTGAGCTAACCAAGGGCAGCGTCGAGCACCAGAGAGCTTGAGAGATTCAAGCCATCCCTAAGAGGATCTGTCAGACTAGAGAGGTCAAAGAGTTGGCAAGGAAAAGAGTCTGTCGATCCGTTGCTTAAATAACATAGACACCCACACCAACATATGAGTCTGTAATACCTTCATTTAATAATTCTTAACTGAGATCACTCATTGGGTGATTATCAGATCAAGTGGTATTAGAGCACTAGGCTGTAAAGTTAGACAAGCTTGTGTTGGTTTAGCTGTTGAATGCTCACTAGATCAAACCTCAAATTAGGAGAAGGAGAGTTGGTTGAAACTAATCCTAAAATTGGGAGAGTCTATCCTTGGAAGACAATGTCAAAGGAAGGTTCTACAGGGCCAGATCCTCAATTCATAGAGAGTTTCCTAGCTATAAAGTCTATGGTAGAAGAAATGTATAGGGACTTTAGAAAGCATAAGGATGGAGGTTCATCAGTTTCTAAATAAGATAAAGAAGAAGATGAGTCTCATTCCCATGACCACTATAAAAAGGAAAAGGGAAAGAGGAAAGCTTTATCACACCTTCTAATAGCCCTGTGCATAATAAGAAAGCATCTTTAATTAAGCTAGATGTTAAATTCAATTTGCCTATATATGATGGAGAGCTAAATGCTGAAAAGTTGGACAATTGGATCAGACAAATTGATGTGTATTGCAGAGTGCAAAACATCGACTTAGACAAGAGAAAAACTCAGCTAGCAAGCCTACGCCTAGGAGGAACTACCTTGGTTTGGTGGGAAGGCAGAACCCAAGCGGACATGAAAATACATGAGAAGACTATCTTTGTCTAGAGTGACTTTGTTTCTACAATCAAGAAGCAGTTCTATCCATTGGCCTACATGCAACAAGCCATGATGAGTTGGTAAACTCTTCGACAGTTGAAAGGGCAAAGTGTGCAAGAGTACACTCAAGAATTTAGAAAGAGAGCATTGATTTTAAGGATCTCATTAGACTCACCAGAGACTCTTTTGAAGTACATTGGTGGTCTACATAGCTACATGAGGCATACCATCCTCATGTTTAATCTCACTAGTATAGATGAGGTATATGTACAAGCTACTCATCTAGAAGCTAGAGGAAAGAATGGAAATCCAGAAGTTGGGGGACCATCCCAACTCACTGCAAGCAAGAGCAAGGAGAAAAGGAAGTAGAAGTGGAAAGCAAGGAAGGCTAACACTGCACAAAAAGGCAAATCTTCATGCACTCACTGTAAAAATGATGGGCATGATGATGAGCACTGTTGTATTCTACATCCAGAGCTGAGACCTAAGAAGTCTGAGGGCAAGAATAAGAAGACTGCTGCAGCTATTAAAAAAGAATTGGGGTCAGACTCGGGAGATGAAACAATCATTGCAACCACAGGTATAAAAGGTAAGAATTCTGAAGCATCTACAAGTAATTCTACTCAATCTATTATTGATAAAGAGCACGAGAGAAAAAGACATGAGCTTTTCCATATTCGAGTTATTTCCAAACATTAAAAGATTGATACTTTTTTTGATGGTGGCTCACAATTAAATTTGATTTCTGAAGCAATTGTAAAGAAATTGGGATTAGCAACTACACCTCACAAGAAACCATACCCATTAGGATGGTTGAATGATAAAGCACAAGTACAAGTGACTAGACAGTGCAAACTCAAGTTTTCTTTTGGGTCAACATTTGTAGATGAGGTTGCGTTAGACATAATTCCTTTGGATATATGTCGAATTGTTTTAGGAAGTCCTTACTTGTATGATAGAAAAGCCATTTTCTATAGAGCTCAGACAAGTATCTACTTGTTAAATATGGAATCGAATACTTTGTGAGAGCTCAAGAGCTCAAAAATAATTATACTCTCATAAACTCAGGGCAGATGAAAATAATGATAAATTCATGCAAACAATTCTTACTAATGGTTGTAAAAGAAAAGAAACCTAATAAAACCAATGTATTTGAGAGCTATAATGCTAAGCAGCAAGCTGATATAGAAAAGATTGTTTCAGAATATGATGTCCTGTTTCAAGAACCTAAAGGTCTGCCACCCAAAAAGGAAATAGTACATGATATTATTTTGCAGCAAGATGTTCCATTGCCTAACATTGGAATGTACAGGTTGTTTGCTTTAGAGAATGCCAAAGTCAAGAAGCAAGTGCGGAAGTTGCTCGAGAAGGGGTTCATCAGGCCTAGCAAATCACCATGTGGGTCACCAATCATTTTGGTGAGAAAGAATGATGGCTCATGGAGAATGTGCATTTACTACCGAGCACTAAATAAGATAACAATCAAATCTTTATCCCCTTCCTCACATAGATGATCTTTTAGATCAATTGAAGGAAGCTGTTTATTTCACCAAGCTAGATTTGCACAGTGGATACCATTAGGTCAGAGTTGCAGAGCAAGATGCATGGAGGACTGCTTTCAAAACAAAGCAGGGATTGTATGAGTGGCTAGTTATGCCTTTTGGCTTGACCAATGCCCCTGCTACTTTCATGAGATTAATGAATGATGTACTCAAGCCTTTTCTTGATGATTTTGTTATTGTGTATCTGGATGACATTCTGATTTTTAGTAAAACATGGGAAGAACACTTAAAGCATGCTAAGCAGGCATTAGATGTTTTTAAAAGAGAAAAAATTTATGTTAAACTCTCAAAATTTGAATTTGGAAAAACATCTTTAAATTATTTGGGTCATATAGTATGGAGTGGTGAATCGAAAATAGATCCCTCTAAAGTGGCAGTCATTGTAAATTGGCCTAAACCCAAGTATGCTACATAAGTGAGAAGCTTCTTAGGAGCAGAAAAATATTGGAGGAATTTCATTTCTAATTTTCCCTCAATTGGAGCTCCCTTACATGCTTTGACAAGATTGAACAAGGTCTTTCAGTGAGGAGGCAAACATCAGAAAGCCTTCGACACCTTCAAAGAAAAAATTAGTACAATACCTGTACTAGCACTACTTGATCTAGAAAGACTGTTTGAGATTCAAAAATTTGCCAATGACTATGCCATGGGAGTAGTGTTGACATAACATGGTAAACCCATATGTTATCATTCTGAGACTTTTAATCCTACAGTAGTTAACTGTCCTACATATGATAAAGAATTGTATGCATTAGTTCAGGGTGTGTAAAAGTGGAAACATTATTTAATGGACAAAGAGACAGTAATACATACTGATCATCAACCACTTCAATATCTACACTCCCAAACTAAGTTGTAGAAATCATGACACTACAGATGGCTGGGTTTTCTACAAAAGTTTCATTTAGTCATCAGATATAAAAAGGGCATACATAACAAAGTTGCAGACATGTTATCTAGACCCATTATAAATGCATTTACTATACTTAAGCATAATCCTGTACTACATGAAAGCTACATTGAACAATATGCTCAAGATATAGACTTTAAAGATGTATATGCAACCTTGAGTCAAGGAGAGGGAGTAGAAGAATTGGATTATCATGTAAAGGACCGAATCTTATATCACTGTGGGAAACACTGCTTTCTACAAACAGAGAGAGTAAAGATAATTAGAGAGGCACACACTTCTCTGATATCAGGTCACTTTGGGGTAAGTAAAACAGTGGCACAGCTGCAAAGATTTTGTTATTGGCCAAAAATGAATGAGACAGTTTCTAGATATGTAAGAGGGTGTACTATGTGTGCTAAAAGCAAGCCGAGAAATGGAAAAATATGCTTGTACACTCCATTACCAGTTCCTTCTCCCCTTGGGAAGGTATTTCCATGGACTTTGTTGGAGGACTGCCTAAGTCTAGAAAAGGTCATGATTATCTGTATATGGTTGTGGACAGGTTCAGCAAAATGTGTATTTTGATACCTTGTAATAAACAGATCGAGACACTCGATTTGTGGGGAAGTTTTGGTCAAGTCTGTGGGAGTTGATGGACACCCAACTAAAGAAAATCATAGCTTTTCATCCACAAACTGATGACCAGATAGAAGTAGTTAATAGGATAGTGATCCAGTTACTTAGAGGATATTGCAACAAACATCCTAAGCTTTGGGATGAAAATTCGTGTTATGTGAAACATGCTTACAATAGAGAAAAACACTCTTCTACATAGAGATCTACTTTTGAGACCTATTTTGGTTTCATACCCAGGTCTCCTTTGGATTTTGTCTTTGGTAAAGATACCACAGTTGGTGGACACAATGATGTGGACAAGGAAACTAGGTTCATTGAACAGATCGAGGAGATCCACTAGGCGGTACAGGAACAACTGGAAAAGAGCCAAGCCAAATACAAGGCAAGCCATGACAAGCATTGGATGGAGCATAGTTTTCAAGTTGGAGACCAGGTTTGGCTGTATATCAGCAAGGACAGGATGCAAGTTGAAGGTAAACAATTAAAGCCTATTAGGTATGGACCTTTTAGGATACTTGAGAATATTTGTGAAAATGCTTTTCGCCTTGATCTACCAGCCTACATGCACATCTACTCAGTCATAAATGTAGATTGCTTGAGACTGTTTAAACCTTCAATTATTGAGGATCCTGAAGAGAAAAGTCATTTTCCTTCTATTGATGACCTGCTATCGGAATATCTGAATGAATTGCAGGAAGACACAGTGCTAGATAGGAAGGTGAGGACGATGTGTAGAGGAGATGTTGAGTACCTCAGGGTTGGACTCAAAGGTTCGAAACGGAGCAGTGCAAAGTGGATTGATATTGGGCAAGTGAGACAGCAGTACCCTCACTTTGTCGATGCTTGAAATAAAACCAACTTTTGGTGGTCGAAAAGCTTTTGAGCGGGAAGGCTGCGATCTAAATTGGATCCATAAAGAATGATTAATGGAGCCATGGCTGTATCAGGTTAGGAGAGACTTCAAAGGATTTAAAACAACAATCAAGAACCCCTCTAAACCAGTGGCAATGGCAACCAGCATGGAATGATAAATCATAAAAGCCTTCATTTTAGGATCATAAAACATATTTATATGTATTTTTATAATAATACAAACCACACTTATCAATCTATCTATTCGTGGCTCCAACAATGGTACCAAAGATGCTGTTACCCTCTTCATTTTGGACTCTCTCCCATATTCTCTTCATTAGTCCCACTACTATGCCACTTATGTCTACAAATCTAAATCACCTATTAGCTAGATTCGAATTGGTTTCTTTGTTAATAATCTCAAAGTAGAAAAATGGGCATTCTCCTCATACCCTAACTACTCCCATGACTAGGTATGATTCTAGCTACAGCACATGCAACATATAATCCTATCTTTTGCCAAAATTTCAATTGCCACTCTAGCATTTCCAATAGCTTCCATGGTATATTCAACATGGTATAACTAACATTCGGGAGAGAAGATTGAAGTCCTCCTATTATATTTCCAGGACCTTTGAACAAGAAACTTAAAGGTTTTGCTCGAATTTGTTGAGTTGATCAAATACTACTAACAATTAGCAAAGCTTCCACATCTCCTCATTTGCTTCAAAGAATTAAATGTAAAGTGATGCTAGAGAGTCGACACATATAATTAAATCAACGTGGACACTAAGAATCAACCCTTCGATTGCTCAAACGTGGCCTTGTTATGCCCTTGAAATTGGTCAAAAGAAAGCCTCGATGCCTGTAAATTGAGTTTGTGTTCATGTGTTTAGGTCTGGAGGACCGAGAGTGCCTGGAAAGAGCATCACTTCCTTTGTCTCGAATGCCCTTGGTAAACTAACTCCATAGCAATGGGGATAGAGTAGCAACAACATGCTCCTTTAGTGCCAGAGCATAGCATGGAAGAATTGAAAGGTCATTTGGCTCCAGTAACTATATATATTATCACAAAGGCATCACAACTTCCATACGAATTTCTTGAACTTCCTTTTGAAAAGGCAACTTGTGGTTGGCTTTGATTGTGAGGGTCTTGACCTATCTTAATAGGTTTGTATTTGTATCATGCAACTTGCATTTAAGGATATTGTGTATCTAACTGATGCAGTTGAGGGTGGAGACTTATTAATAAAGGCCAACAAATTTGCTCTAGAATTTGTTATGTTAATAAAGTTGTTTATGATAGCAAGCTTGCTAGCAAGGCACTGTATTCCTCACATGAGATCAAATTAAATAATGTGGTTGATACCTAGATTGCATATTCACTTATTCAGGAACACGAAGGCAACAAACACCTTTATGTATCATTTGAAGACACTGATTTTTATCATTGTCTCTAATGCGCCCATTCCACTTCCAAGATTGGGGGTAAGTTTAAATCCTAAGAAAAGCTTGTTTAGAACGGGGTTTCTAAGACTTCTCCTGGAAAATTTTGAGATCAAATAATATCATATTTGACAATAATTGGGAAACTGAGTCTAATCCATTTGGAGCACAAGTAGGATTTGAGCAGACCAACCCTACAAATACTAATCCATTTAGCCCGAGGCCTTTTGTAGCATACATCCATATGTTGCATAAACTGACAACTCAATGTTTGATTGTACATATAATAGAAGCAAATTGAATGTTTGTTTTGAAGATTAATTCGATTTTAGAATCAAGAACATTGGTAACTTGCAAATATTTCTTATGTATGTTTACTAGTTAAATTGCATTGTAAACTAGTGAATTTTCGGTAGAAGTCGACTCCCTCATTGAGTGGGCAACACGGAGAATTGTAGTTTTTGATATTCATCCATGTGAGCATTATGGAAAGATATTTGTCTTCTTACCTTGTATATGATAGGCCAAACAATATAAGTGTTAGATATTGTGGCTTCTGGTTTTGAAGCCTTATTAATCAAGCATATACAAACAAGCCAAAACCAAAGCCTTGAGCTAGAGCCAGAGTTGTAGCCACAATCAAAGCCATGAACATTATTCTGTGTATGGTCATCTTCAAATCAACATAAATTTGTGCTCATCTTCAAGTCGCCATTTGTCAGAGCTTCCAATTAGCGAAAGGCATGTCCCAAGAACAACTAAGCCTTAGAGCCAAGTTCCAACAATTTGTAGTCATCTTGAGATGACCATTTGTGAACCTTCTAGTTAGTTGAAGACCTCAACTTCCAAATAAATCATGAAGTGTTTTAGGAATTGTTGAGCGTTAGAGCAGAGTTCTAGAGTTGATGGTCAGCCTTAAACCACCATTTAGTAGAAGACTTTGACATCCACTAGCCATTCTGTTCGTGGTCATCCCGAAACCACCATACTAAAAAAAACATTCAATTATTAATATTTGTTCTCATCTCTCTACTTAAACTCACATACAACTTTTTAAATTAAAAAAAAAAAAATGTGAAATACCTAATTCATTAGGATTAGTATTTGTCCTATAAATCTATTTATACATCCATCATTTTTACTATAATACAACTCAATCTTATCATTTTATTCTAACTCCACGTCCAACAATTTTTCCCGTCATATATTTTTATATATTAAAATTATATTATATTTAATTATATTAAATATATTTCATATAATAACAATCGTACAATTTTTCAATTATGTTTTATTTTATATATTAAATTATATTATATTTATTTATATATATATATTTCATATAATTAATATATACATTTATATTTCAATTATATAAATAAGGAGAAATCGAAATATAAGAGAATAGCGATATTTTCTTCAAACGGAGGATAACACATTTGACAAGTGAACTGTCATCTTAAAATGCGTTACCAAAGCAGAACATACCAGAAGAGGATACCAAAGAAGAACATACTGGAAGAGGACAGAAATTTCCAGAGGTTCTTGAGACAAGTTTCTTGCATATTTTCACATATAAATATGACCAGATCCCCAGCCCTCTCAAATCAATTCAGTGACATCAATTTGGAAAGTGTGGAATTGTTCAGAGTTTAAACTCTTCGTGGGAGCTTTACGCAGAGGCGTTTGCGGTTGTTTTTTATTTTTTCAGGATGAAGAAGGAGCTTGTTTTGTTCTTATTATTTGCAGTAACAACAGTATGTTTGTTCCCCCCAGCGATTGCTCTGGTGCCTTTTGCAGGTGGTCGTTACGGCGATGTTTGGGACGCAATGGTGGATCCCTTCAAAGTTCTGGACTCCATTCCCAAAGACATTGAGGCTGTTGCCCTCACCCGGGTCGACTGGAAAGAAACCACTGATGCCCACGTCTTCACCGTTGATGTACCAGGTAAGTAGAGCCTCTTCTTCATTCTTTTCTTCACAGTTATTTTTTATAAGGGTTTGCTGCAATCTGGAAACCTAGTTTGAATGTTTGCTTTATGAAAACCAGGGATGAGGAAGGATGAAATCAAGATCGAAGTAGAGGACAACAGGGTTCTGAGAATCAGCGGCGAGCGGCGGAAGGAGGCAGAGGAGGAGGGAGATAAATGGCACAGAGTGGAGCGTTCCAGCGGCAAATTCTGGAGGCAATTCAGGCTTCCAGAGAATGTGAATATGGATGCCATTAGAGCCAGCTTGGATAACGGCGTGTTGACGGTGGCCGTGCCGAAGATCAGTGATTTCAAAAGCAAGAACGCCAAGGTTATTGATATCATTGAAAATTCTGAGCAGCAGATTGAAGGCAAGGCTGCGCTGTAGTATTAGGAATAGATGTGATAAAATTAGGTAGCGGCCAAATAGGCTATCAACTATGTACGTTTGAGCTGTATCGAATCTCTTGAAGCATAATACATTTGTGTGATTATGATGTATATGGATGTGAATATGGCTTGGATCATGTTTCTGTTTATTTTTAATAATAAAATTTTATTCTAACTATCACTGTTAATTGAATGTAATGATTGCGTTTTCAGTATTTGCAACAGCATTGCTTAGGGGTTTGGATGAAATAATTTAATCAAGTAACTGGTTTGGATGAGATAATTTAGCAAAATGCACTTTTAGGGTTTTGATGGTTTATTTTGCTTGGAGTTGCATTGCTGGGCGGTTTGGATGAAATTACATAAACAAACGTATTGGGTGTTCTGGTCGTTTATTTTGATCTCTTTCATAATCAAGAAAGCCTGGTTGGAGGTTCTGGTCGTTTCGTTTTCATTTTTTTCACAATCAAGAAAACTTCATTTGTTTATCTTACAATTAACAATGCTTCAAGAAGGGAGCAAACAATCATTAAAGCTTCAACAGCAGAGCCATTAAGCGGAAGCAACAGAACTGATCTTTTTCACAATCAAGAAAACCCATTAAATTCTCTTACAACTAACAAAGCTTCAAGAAGGGAGCAAACGACCATTAAAGCTTCAACATCAGAGCAATCAAGCGGAAGCAACGGAACTTTCAACAATTCAACTCAGCATAAGTTCAGCCGAGCTTCTATGGTTTTCTTATTATTAACAAAGCTTCCATAACAGAGCAACTGAGCAAAAGCAAATTCCAACATATCAACTCAGCGGAAGCAAGAAAGCATACATTTTTTTCTTCTTAGAAAGAGTTTTTGGTTATTTGTGTGAAAGAGAAGGTGTTTTGTTCTGGAAGAGTTGATTTTGGATTTTAGATTTTGATTGTTCTGACGATAGACAAAGGTTGATCTGGAGGACTTGATTTTGTTTTTTAGATTTTCATAGCTCTGGCAATGAGTAAAGCTTCATTGGTTTTTCTTAGAATCAACAAAGTTTCGACAGCGCCTGTGAGCAGAAGCAACAAGGCTTCCACAAGGCAAACAAATTAAGTGGAAGTAACAACAAACCTTCATTATGTTTTCTTACAACCAACCAACCCTTTGGCAATAGAGCCACTAAACAGAAGCACGAAAGAATACATTTCTTGTTTAAGAGTGTTAGGATCTTTGAGTGTGGGAAAGAAAAGGTGTTTGATGAGAGTTAATTTTGTATTTTAGATGTTAGATTGTTCTTACCATCAAGAAAGCTTCATTGGTTTTTCTTGCAATTAACAATGCTTCAAACACCAAGCAATTATGCAGAAGCAACAAAGGTTTGACAATTGCTATAGTTTTCAACAGATATTTGACATAATTGAATTGATTCTCTCAAAAGAGCTTTTAGCACAATTGATTTAATTTTAGTTTTTAACGTACCTTTATCAGAATCGATAATGCTTATTTGCTTCAGCTGATTTAGTTGAAGCATTCTCCTGTTACCGATCTTTAGGTTTTTTTATTTGTCAGTATATAAGGCACTCTGTGTTCATTTTATATAACGTTGAATTCTTCCTCACAAGTCGGGTAGAGTTCTACCCTCGACACAACAACTACTTTTGTAAATCGCTCTATCCCATTGTCAAGTGGAGCATGTGTAACCCTAGTAAACCTTAATAAAATCACTCATTTCACGACGAAGCATTAAAGGTTTAATTTATAGCGTGTAAGAGATGGTTATCACTAACTTTCTAACAAATATTCTACACAAACCATCACACGCTAATTTATAATCTAGAATGTTTTGGGGTCACCTATTGTCTTCCACTTTCTAGTACAAGAATTGTCGTTGTTTCGTGTGCATTTTTCGACAATGTTCCAATGCTCCTTTTTCCCTTGAAAATTATGGAAATTTTGGCAATATTTTGATAAAATCTGGTAGAGATTTTTGTAAATCCATAAGGATCTTGGTCAAAGCACGCTGACTGAGGCCTATGGAGACTGTGCAGGAGGCAAAATTAGCCCATGGGAGAGCCAGATTAGGAAATAGAGGCAAAAAACCTCAAATTGGAAAAGCCACAAGCGCAGTTGCATGAGAGCTGGCAAAACCGTGGGATAAAAAGTTAAGAGCTAACGACGGGACCCGCTCCAAAACTTGTGGTATTGATCGGGGCGTCCATGGGTGGTAAGCAATTTTGAAGAAAAATGAGTGATTCCACTCAGTGCCTAACGCATGGCAAACAGAGGAGAGAGGAAACTTCCGCTCATCCTGCACTAACGGTCGAGCTAGTCAACCACTCGGGACAGCAAATGACTTCGGATCTGGGCGCTCCAAATCTAATCGCTGAGATCGTGCCCAATGGAGAAGACGAAATTGATGAGGGAATAAGCTGCAATTTAGAAGAATTTGAAGTCCGAATTAATCACGACGGTGGCAAATGAATTATTCCATAACGTAACTGAAAAAACAAAACGACGAGGCAAGTTGGTGCAGTTCGCAGGAGGACAAGTGGTTGCCCCTATGAGTTTGATGATGACGCCGAAAATAGGGAACTCCAAACGCAGCTGCAAGTAGGCAAATCAATGGTGGCAGAAGAGGAAACGAATTGCCATGAACTCAAATGATTTGAAGCCATAAACAAAGAATAGAAAACACACACCCAAAGAGGAAAACAAAAAACCAGAAAAGACAAGAACCAGTGAAGCAAAAAGCAGAAAGAAGGCAGAGGGCCGAGCTGACCAAGGGCAGCGTCGAGCACTAGATAGCTTGAGAGATTCAAACCATCCTTGAGAGGATCTGTCAGACCAGAGAGGTCAAAGAGCTTGCAAGGAAAAGAGTCCGTGTACTCCATTGGCTTGGGGAATCCAAGAACCACCCTGCCAAGCCAATCTGTTTCAAGAGACTCATATTGAGCTTCTTCATTGTAATTCTCCGCTTCGAGACACAGTGAAAGAAGGTGACCACTGAGAGCTGGACCAGAGATGTAGCCCTGGAGGATAGGGTGAACTCCTTATTAAATTCTTGTGTTCTTGTATTTACTTACTGTGTTTCTCTGATGTTTTCCATTTCAAGTGTCTGTGTATTCGCAATTTGATTGATCTGTTGCTTAAATAACATAGACACCCACACCAACATATGAGTCTGTAATACCTTCATTTAATAATTCTTAACTGAGGTCACTTATTGGGTGATTATCAGATTATGATTGGTCCATGATCTCTATTTAAAGAGCATGAAGGGTCATTTGTAGGCTGACCGTTCATGACTGAAGCTTATGTAAATTTTCTTTCTTTTATTAATAAATTGTCTCAAGTCGTCGTGTTGGCTCAGGCCGTAGATTGTTTCCCTCTTTAAGAGTTTTAACCATGTCAAGAATACAGGTGTATTGATCTGTTATCTGTTTGTGAGCAATGCCCTTTGGTGTTCTATCTTAGGAATTTACTCTGTAAATTCCTACATGGTATCAGAGCTATTTGAGGGCCACATCCGTTGGTGATCCAAATCTGAAGCCATTACAACTGCATTCGACTGTCATTTTCTAGATCTACTATTTATGACGGCTTTCGGATCGAGAGGATTGCTCTATTGTGTTAGAAGCATCTGTTTCAATGAGGGACCCATTTCATTTCATGCGAAATGGTTTTCGGTGGTCCTAACTACGTCATTTTTAAGATTTGGTGGTATACAAACTTTATTTGCAATTCTAGTTATTCATCTCTCTGTTTATTTCAGTTTATTTAGATCTCTTTTCCTTCCTTTCATTTTTGCATATGTTCTTTATCCCGCGACCTAATGTGATATGGGAAAATCAGAAATAGGAAGGAAGGAGTTTTCTCATGCATATACTATTTTCCGTCGCGCCTTAGTGTGATTTCGGAAAATCAGAAACATTGAGGAAAATATTTAGTTTCTGGCGAAAGCTAACTGTAGGCCATAAGTTTTGGTTTTTTTTTTGCATGTCCATGTTGGATTGTGTGGTTTTTTGTTTTGTAGGAAAAAAAAACTTTTTCAAGTAAGTACGCACCCCAAAGCATGAGCGACTAAAAAAATAAAATAAAATAAAATAAAAATAAAAATCTTCCTCTTTTCCAAAAATGACTAACTTTTTAAACTAGCTCACTTGGTCCAAAGTTACTTTGTTAGAATAGAGGTCTTGGGTTCAAGTCTTTCTTTTTGTTGAGTTACTTTTTCAAAAAGAACATGTAACTTATG